>JACEGR010003833.1:0-97447 GCA_014170235.1 Listronotus bonariensis | reverse complement strand
AAGAGGGTGGACTACCTGCCTTTTGAAAATGAAGTTTTATTCTTACAAAAAAGTTAGAATCGCCATTTTTGGTGTATGGGTTGTTTACTTGAATTACTAGAAGGCAGACTTTTTGAAAAGTAAATTTCAAAAAAAAAAATTATTTTTTAATCTCAATTTTAATAAAAACTTTAAAATAAGCAGTCTGCCGCCTTTCCATTTTTATTTTATTATTTTTACCTTCATGTGATATTTTAGCAAACATCATATTTTTTTTAAACGTAATTTTCAAAAATATTCGATTTTGGTTAAAATCTCATCTGCTCCTAGTAAAATTTACATAGTTCGCCAACAGCGCATTTCGAGCAAGTGAGAAAGGCGCGGTGGACGGCACTCTTTGTCGTCACGGCTGTTCATAAAAAGTGGTGCAAAATGGGCCAGCGTAAATTCTCCCAATAGTTATAACTAAATTTTATTCTTTGTCGGCAAAATTTGACTTGGTGTACATTATTTTCCTTTTCCTAGTGAAAATTAATCACATTTAGTATTTTGACGAATACAGTGATCGAAACATTTGTCTAAGTGTTATTTTATTTTGTTTCATTAGTTAAATATTTTTGTTTGTGAAAAAACTTTTATATAATTTTTTCGACAACTGAAAATTAACCGAGATAGAGGATGTTAAGAAAAATAATTTTTTGGTATTTTTTTAATAACTTTTTTCTGGTGTACTGATTTTCTGCAAACTTATGCTAGAGATGAGCAAATATGCACAAAAAAAATAAGTAAATATGCGCATATATATGCAAGCATTTTTACCAAGATATGCATAAAATATATAATTGAATGCAATTATTTTTGTTCTAAAATAAAAAAAAGTAACCTATAAAAATGTATTAGTAGTAGTAATATTTAACAAAAAAAGATTAACAGTATAATACCTAAATGGTATTTAAATAAAATAATAATAATAATTATTAAAAAACAATAAACAATTAAATGCTTTTTAAAATACTTATGTCTTCGGTCAGAGTACAAATATTTGTAAATAGAAATGCTTTGTTCTACATCAACAGACGTAATTGGGGCATATTTTTTAAACTACCTAGTGAACTTGTAGCTACAGTTAGTTAAATTTTCTACAAAGTCACCAGAGGTATTTGTAGCCACATTTATTTAAAAAAATATCCTTCATTTTTCTCTAATACACGTTTAGATTTTTATCTTATTTTTCTCCCAATAGTACCACTAACACTATTACCAGATGTTGTTGATTAAATTTTAAAGATTCTACTAAGGACAACTTATTTGATTCTAACTTTAAAATATTATGACTTAGAACTTTTTTGTTTCAATCCTCTTATAAATTTTAAAATAAAATTAATAAAGAGCATCAAAATATCTTTTAAAAAGGGTTCTTGTTGCATTAACTTAAAATATACGGTTTTCGAGAAAATGGACTTAACATTTGCTTACGTTAAATTAGAAGTTCTGATTTTTAAAATAATTTTAATTTTAAAAATAACAAAGCAGGCCTTGAAAACACATGTTGTTTATGGGTGTTTGTTGTTGATATGTATGCAAAATTTGGCGAAAATCGGTACACTAGAAAAACTTTTTTCCTCGACACCCTGTATCTCCGTTAATTTTGAGCTTTTAAAAAATTGCATACAAGTTTGTTGCATTCATTTTTCGTGCTAAATCGCCCACAAAAATCCTGACGCGTAATTTTCGGACACTCTGTACAGTGTTATTTAGTAGACCATTCCAAAAATACTGTTGTTAAAATTTTTAATAAACTGCTGCTCAATTCAACTGCAACTGGAAATTTTTTTGGTAAATTTCAAATCGTTATTACTCTTAAATAAAATGCAATCGCAAAATGCGGCTTTTACCGTTTTGTAGGATGACTCTTTTGGAAAAAAATGGCCATTTCACTTTGTGTAAATTTTCTTGTTTTTATTCTACAGGGTGTATTAGAAAAGTCCGTTTTTTACAAAAACTTTGTCAAGAGCGACATTCTAAGAATTTTTGAAAAAACAAGTTTGTCAGATTTTGATATCTGCTCCATTTTTTATGTTATATATTTTTTTTAATTGATTTTTTTTTCATATTGTACTCCCTGTATTTAACAGTTCATCACAGCGATTAATTTTTTTAGATAATTTTAAATGTACATAAGTACCCTTTAAAATTGTATAAGAATTTTATTTCTAAAAATTATTAACGCATCAGTAGCGTCGCAAATGTAACTAAATTGTATTTTGGTAAAATTTCAATTCCCAAAGTTTCTGTGAGCACCACATATTCTGTATTTAAGATTTTAATTGTTTCTCTACAATTTTTAGATACTACGGACATTTATCTCGGGACGGCTTTTTACTTTTTTAGAAAAGTCATCAGTGGCATAGATATAATTTTTCTTCTGAATGCTCTTTTTACTTACCAGAGGATTATTGCATGGAAGTAATAATTTGTAATTCGGGTTATTTTAGGGCATTTATCGATTAGCTTAGAACAAACGTTAACATTTTTTTAAATCTTAGTAATTTTAGAAAAAAATATACTGGGTGTTTCAAAAATTAAAGCTTTCACATTTGTATTTTTTTTTTTAATGAAAAGCCGGGTGTGAATCCTTAGATGATTTAACGAAGAAAGTTCAAAAAACTTATGTTCTGACTGTCCTAACTTTTGAGATACAGGGTGTGAACCTTAAAAAAATATATATCTTGTTTTATAATAAGCTGAATTTAAATTAAATATTTTTTAAAGAAAATCATAGTAAGCCACTGCTTTTTTGAAACAAAAATATTTTTACAATTTCAAATCACACCATGTATGTGTTTTTCATAAAATCGCGTTTTAAATTCAGACATAGTAGCATATTGTATGTAATAAAAAATCCTTTTTTTAGAAAATTATTAAAATATGGTAAAGTTATAAAAACACGTTCTTTATCTGTATTATTAAGTTTGAAAAGCTCACAAACGCAATTTTTTTCATCATTTTATCCATATTTAATTTACTGAAAAAAGGGATTTTTCATTGCGTAAATGAAATGAAAAATGATTAAAGATGTCGATTTAAATTATTAAAAAGTGTTTTTTATTCTAATTTTAAAGGCCAAAATCTCCCTAACAAAGTATAATAGAACTTTTTTATGTGAAGTACTAACATTATTTTGGCTCAATTTATCACCCCTAGTATGTATGACCTTACCTTTTCGTACACCCTGTATATGTATAAAAAAATATTTAAAACATAGGCTGGTACTTAGGAAGTAAAATATATTATTTTGGAAAGTTTTTGGGGAAGCTAAAAATATTTATTATATTTATAAATTTATAAATGTAACATCCTGTATATCAGTTAATTTCTGAATTTTGGGAGTAATGTTATTAATCATTTTTAAAGAATTCATGACAAAAACAACAACAATTTTTTTACGTAAAATAATTGACTGCATGGCAATTAATAATATTATTTAACACTTTGGAACACCCAACGTTCAAAAAAAGTATGGTAACCAAGCTATAGGTAAATTTTTCAATAAAGTGTCATTTTTTAAAATAACCATAATATTCAATTTTTAAAAAACAAAAAATAATAGCTAACATTAAATATTAGTTTCTGGAGACTCTGTATATTTGAGCAATATAATATAATATAATATACAAAGTCAACAATAGGTAGAGTAGGTTTTATTAAAATGTTGTTTTTATCATGAATTAGTCAAAAATCCTCAATATCCTAAAAATCTATACCTTTTGTATATGGCTAAAAAACTAACCCTATTTTTATTCCTATTATCCACTATAAATCTGATCTGATATACAAAGTACTTCATTTAGAAAACCTGGTGGATATAAATCTTTTTTTTAGCAATTTCATTCCAAAAGTAACCTTTTATGTGTATAAATTATTATTTTTAAAAGTTATTTTTCTTAAGCCATTAGAAACATATTTATTTAAATATTTTTATAATTTAACACCGTTCTTATAAAGAAACTAAAGCGTTTGTGGTACGCTACACTGTATACTTTAAATTGTTTAAGTAAAAATAATAACAAAAGACATGTAGCTCCATTTTTTTTTTCATTAAAATATTTATTATTTTAAACAATTCCTTTATTTTAATCAAACCAAATAACAGAAAGACCATATTTAAAGAAACAAATAAAACCAAAGCCGCCCATCCTAAATTGTCTATGAATCAGAGCGGCTGACTTTTCTAGGATTCAGAGTTATTTTCTGCGGTAACTGGTGATCCAAACATAAACAAAATGTATATTTTTGAAAACAGGTAATATACCCTTACCAAGAAACTTAAAATATTTATGGTGTTCCATTTAAATAAAAAGTCAATGCTTATTTCTTTACTTTGCGGCTTTCATTTGTTTATTTTTTAAGCAAATTCTGGCGGTTCTTATGAAACCCTTAAACTTTTGTACTTAAAATATTTTTTTATCTCAAACAATAAAGCGTGTGTAATCCCCGTTTAAAATATAACCAAACACCCTGTACAAATACTATGTCCAATTTGTTAATCCCGCGGCCTGTCCTTATCGCTCTTACCCGACATGCGCTTCTAATATAGCTCATGTAAGTAATGTCTGCGTGTCTGCGAATTCATGTATTCTATACAGCTGAGCCACTCTAACGCATGGCCCAGCTCTAAGCAGAGTCGAAAAATAGAGAAGCCGCGTCCCGTACTTAGCTGGGGGACTGGATTTCGGCCATTATGAATTAAACTTACGGGTGCAGGTGTAGTGCTCTACGGCAGCTGGGTTGCCGGATTTATCAAATGCGGTGTATGCCGACTGTTTATGAAAACGGATTCGATCAGCTGATATACACCAAAGTGACAATTCAGTCTGCAGAGTGCAGAGTTTCGGACTAAAGTTGAATATTTTTAAAATTTATATGAAACTCGTCGATTTCCTTGTTTACTTTTGTGCTTTACAGTATTTTTCGTCGGTTTTGTTAGTTTAATTAATTTATGTTTGTTGCCCTTACAAATGGATGAATTGTTAAAAATTACCTCAATCCGTAGTTCCTGATTTACAGAATTTATTCATATTTGAGAATTATACCCACTTGGCAACATTGGCAACGTCGCATTAGTTTCATGCGTCTCGCGTCTCGTGGCATTTGACGTTTAATTAAAGGGAAAGTAAATAAATAAATAAATAAAATGTCTTCAGAAAATAAACAGAAAAATGGTTTGTTGCAGTGAAAAATAAGTAGTGTAAACTCTAATATTTTTTATACTTTAAGGTAAGGAGCCTAATAAAGATGACAACAAAGATAAAAAGGGTCAAAATGAAACATGTCCAACAGAGGATGAAGCCGCAGATTCTACTCCTGGTCCAAGCTTGAGCAGTATTCAAAGATATCTTGCGGAAAAATTGGGCTTATTAGGTTTAAATGACGATACAGAAGAAGCAAGTAGCATAAAGGTATTAAAGTAGTATAACCAAAATTTACCTATACTAAACATAACCTTTAAATACTGTCCTTGATCTTATGCTCAGAAACATTTTTCTACCCAATTTCTTAAATTTATTAATACCTTTTGCAATGTATAAAATATTAAGTAGAAACTTATTTGCTCACAAAACAATCTCTTCTGGTTTATTATGTAGTTTTCGCTTTTTCCAGGTTCTAGATGAAGTAAATATTGATGGAATTGTGGAATATATCAAGAAAAATAATTGTAAAAATATAATTACAATGGCAGGTGCAGGAATCTCTACTTGTAAGTAATATTGATCACCTATCTCTATTTTTATTGATATGGAAGACATTTAGTGGGACTTGGTAAATTATCTATTTACAATAGCCATAATATATACACATCGTGATTGCTTTTAATTAAGCTTCTTATGTGTTGAACCCTAGCAGGTAGAGATTACACGGGGAATACTTTGATGTTGCTTTTTACTGTTTCCTCGCCCATAAAAGTCTTAAAGTAGCGGAACGTGTATTTGTCCTTGTAAACTACTACTAGTAATGTAAAATTTTGGGTATTGGTGAAATTCCTATATAAATTGTGTACATGTCTTCAAAAGTAAACAAAATTAAAATGATTAAGTTAGAAACAAACCTTAATAACATAAAAATGGGGTAATTGTCTAGAAAGTTGCAGCATCTTCGATTTTGACCAAATTTGGTATATGGCGGTTTTTTGGGGCGCTGATCACGAATCGGAAAGAATTTTTTCGGCAACGTTTCGTTTTCGAGATATTCATCATCAAACTATTCTTATTTTTACTATATTCTCCCTTCTTTTTGAACTAATCTCCAAATATACCACTAAATTGGCACACAATATTTCATTCAACATTAAAAAACCTTTTTAAAACATGTTTTTTTAAATGATTTTAAGCGTTTCTTTATTAATATAAAAGGTTTGCTTTAAATCAAGTCGCCATGTTTGGAATCATTATACACATAGGTGTATGCATGGTTGCAGTGTTTTAGGGGTAAATATTTGGAATTTAATGGAAAAACGTGTAAAATAACTAAAAAGAGGTTTTTTTTTAAGGATGTTTATAAAATATTGTGTGCCAATTCAGTGTTATATCAAGAACTGTGTGCAAAAAGATGGCGGAATATAGTGTAACTAAGGATAGTTTCAATTTTAACTTTGATGATGAATATCTCGAGAATGGAACGTTGCCGAAAAAAATTCTTTCAGATTCGTGACTTTGCAAAAAACCCCGTATACCAAATTTTGTCAAAATCAAAGTTGCCGCAACTTTCCAGACAATTACCAAAAATGGTAAACTTATTGCTTATTGCTTTACCTAAATTTAATTCTTCAATTTAATTCTTTAAGATTCACTTTTTTACTCAATATTAAAAGCATCAACATAATATACAGGGTGCCTGGAAAGGTTTGGTCATAAGTGATAGGGGTAATAGCAAGGGTGATAGCGTCAAATTTGTCCTCTGTCAAAAATACATGCATTAAATGAAAAAAAAATCATCTCACCCTATATAATACCGACTTACTAAATAGCCGTTTACATATGGAAGAAGCATTACTAAGGGATAATTCAATTGCCCAAATATTGGTACTACGACAACAGTTCAAAAGTTAAAATTAAAAAAAGTTTTTTACTACTAATCAGAACTAACTCTATCACCCCTAACATTTGTGATTATACCTTTTCAAACACCCTCCGTATGTATAATTCTTAATAATTTAAGGTGCTCTAATTATATTACTTAATTAGTATTATTATTTTTTAGCTGCAGGCATTCCTGATTTCCGATCAGTTGGTACAGGCCTCTACTACAATTTACAAAAATATAATTTACCACACCCACAAGCTATTTTTGAGCTAGACTTTTTCCAAGAAAATCCCAAGCCGTTTTTTGTTCTTGCTAAAGAATTATATCCTGGAACGTTTAAGCCTACTCCTTGCCATTACTTTATAAAACTGTTGAATGAAAAAGGAATGTTGTTAAGGCATTACACTCAGAATATAGATACCTTAGAAAGAGTAGCGGGCATACCAGAAGATAAGTTGGTAGAAGCTCATGGGACATTTTATACTGGGCACTGCTTGGAATGTAGAGCAGAATATGCTTTAGAATGGATGAAAGGTAAATAAACATGGCTATTAATATATCATTTTAAAATAAAGTAGTTCTTTTTAGAAAGGATATTTAAAGATGAGATTCCAATTTGCGAACACTGTCCAGGTGTTGTCAAACCTGACATAGTGTTCTTTGGTGAAAATTTACCTGAAAAATTTTACTACTCAACTGATAGAGATTTTGGGAAATGTGATTTACTTATAATATTAGGATCTTCGCTAGTTGTACAACCATTTGCTGGTCTTATTGACTTGTAAGTATACAGGGAGTTCCAACTCTATTTATTCATGAAGTAACTTTGCCCCTGTACAAGATACAAAATAAACTTGAAATAAAAAATGTTCATTTGGATACTCATTTTTATTGACAATAATAGTTAATATACAAGGTGTCTCAAAAATAAAATTTTTGTTGTCAAATAGTTTTTAAATAGAACATCCTGCATTTTGACTCTGTATTAAATACTAAGTCAAAAATATAAAACACAATATACATCAATTATTGTTAGTTTTTGAGATATCAATAATATGCTGATATACTCATTAACAATAATTAAAAGTAAAAAAAATATTTTGGTTTTAAGTATTTTTAAATTTCATGGTCATGGTGACAAATAATATAATAACATGTAATTAATTATCTTCCATTGTAAGAACCACTAATAGATAAGGCAGCTATTTCATTTATTTTAAATAAATAAAATTCAGCCCTAGTTGACGTATTGCTGTTTTTTAGTGCGATGTGTCTAAAATAAACTAAGTTGCTGACATACCTATTAGTAGTTCTTACAACGGAAAGTTTTTAGTTACATATTTTTATTTTATGCTTTATTTGTTTTCTGTAATTAAATATTTCATTATTTTATTTCTTTTAAAGAAATCATAACTTTTATTATATTGTGTCAGAGCAGAATAGTTCTACATAATGTATAAAAGTTCTAATTTTCATAAAATGTTAAATAAACTTTTTAATTTTATTCTGGAGAAAAGCCAAACAAATTATTATATTATTTGTCACCCTGACACTGACAGAATTATTCAAAAATAAATACATATATCCAAAATATTATTTTCTTTCTTCATTTTTCATCGTTAATGAGTATAACAGAATACTGATGATATCTCAAAAACCAGCAATAATTGATATATAGAGTTTTATATATTTTTGATGTAGAATTTAATAAGGATCAAAATTTGGTAAAATATACAGGGTGTTCCATTTGAAAAACCTACTACAATAAAAATTGTATTTGAGTCAATTAGTATATTAACTAGTACTGTCAATAAAAAGAGTGTATTGAAAAAAACATTTTTATTTTAAATTTATTTTTGTATCTTGTACAGGGGCGAAAATATTTCGTGTATAAAAAGTTGTGACAACCTGTATTTTGTTTTCATAAAAAATCCATTTTACTCTATTCTTAAGTATATTTTAGGTGTTCTACACAATAAATGTCATATCTAACATTTTAGATAGGATAAAAACTATTTGATTTTTTTAAGGACTTCCTCACTGACTCCAAGACTTTTAATCAATAGAGAAAAGGCTGGTCATCGATCTGGTATCATGGCAATGATGGGAATCAGTGGTGGATTGGAATTTGACAGAAAAGGAAACACCAGGGATGTGGCATGGTTAGGAGATTGTGATGAGGGTTGTCAGTTGTTGGCAGACAAACTTGGGTGGGGGGTATGTAGTGTAGTGCTTTTATTTAGTTACTTAACTTTAATTTTTATCACTTGAGAAATGCTCAACTTTCTTTTCTCATGTTGTCTCAATTCTTAACTCAGAATTTTCTAAAAGTATGTTTCTGAATTTGTATTTCATTAGTCACACTTTTGTCGACTATTTTAGTAATTAATAAGTGTCAACTGATATCTACAGTGATAAATTTCAAAAAATTTAATAATAGATATTTAGATTATTTTAAATACCCACAATTTAAAGAGTTCATTATTTTAGACCTCAATAAAAAGTACCAGACCCGGTAATTTGATTGGTTCAGACGGTCATGCAAAACTGTCACATTAGTCATGGTTAGTTCTGGCTACTTATTTTTTTTAATTCCTAGAGCGAATAAAAAAATATCTTATCAGAACTTTCCATGACCCCCAATGTGACAGTTTTGCATGACCATCTATGGCGCTCAAAGAGGTTATAAGGGGGGAAGAGGAATATTACATATGGGTTGCGCGGTTGCAAATGGCCAAAAAATGCGCTCAAACATATATGAACAATGGACCCAAACGGCCATTCCAGTAATGCGCACAGGGCCGGCTCGAGGGGTGAGCCGGTGGGGCGACCGCCTCAGGAGGCATGTTTACAGGGCGGCAAAATGAAAGTGTGGGACCTTGTTTTTTTGCTTTTCAAAATTTTGTGTGAAAGAGAAGAAGAAAGTAGTGGACTTTTGAACCTAACTTTTATTTCTTAAGTTCCCTATAGGGGCGGCTAAATCATAGCCGCCTCTCTTTGAGGCGTGGTGCACTTTACCTCAATCCGGCCCTGCATGCGCAATTGATGCTTCGTGGTGGTCACGTTAATCGTACATTCCAATAATTAGCATGTTATGATGAATGCGCTCGGCAAAGGCCCTATTATTTTAAAAAAGTAACCTACATTGCCACCTGCGTATATATTTCAAAGCCGTATTTTTATTGTCAATAGTCGTCAACGTTTCAAAATTATTTAAATTTTTGCGGTAAATGATGACGTCTTCAACGTCGCGTGTTCAACCGTATTTAAAAACAGGTCGGAGAACGCTGCAAAGAAGTGAGACCGCTTAAAAGAGACAGACACAAAGTAATCTGGCGGCTGTTGTAGTTGTGGATGTTACAATACGAACGAAGATTATTCATAGAACAAATGAAGAACGGAAAAATAATTAAATATCTGAAAAATCAAGCAACTCGCGAGCTGCGTTAAGCAACAGGAAAACTAAAGGTTACAAATTATCAACTGATACATAGGTTTAAAAATATCGAATTTTTTGACCACATTTGTATATGACGTCCTTTTCAAATACGGTTTAAAACGTCTTTTAAATTGTTGACAATAAAAAATATGGCTAAAAACGCTAGATTGCGCTTAAAAATATTTCAGTTAATTACTCATGTTTTTGCAAATGCGCTCGACAAAGGGCCTTTTTTCTACAAAAGTTAAATACATTTCAAGAGTATTATTAACTTATTTTAGTCGAATGCGCTAGATAGCGCACCTTTATATTAAAATCGATATTTAAAAATACTTATCGATCGAGTCACATCACAGTACCTCATAAGTAACATTTATATAATTAATTATTTTGATTTTTTAATGCCCTATAACTTAAAAATAAACTACTATATTTACTTGCAAAATATAATTTATAAATCATTGGTCTTTTGGTCTTTTAATAAGGTAATATTATTAAAAATATAACGCCTCCTTTTACCAAATTAATAGTATTTAGCAGTCTTTAGTCTGTTCTATAAAATTTACATTTTGCGACTTATTACGAGGTACTGCGGTGTGATCCTCGATAATGCGCTTGCGTCAGGTCGCGAATGCTATTTTGTGCCACATTAACAAAACGGCTTTGACTTCCTCCCCACCCTAGATTTCTATGGTGGCGCTTCGAACCAATTAAGTTACCAGTTCCGATGCTCTTTACTGTAGTTTCAATATTTTACATAGCAAAATAGGTAATAAAATAATGAATAATTGTCTTTGTTTACAGGATGAACTAAAGAAACTGGTTCAAAATGAACATGAAAAGATTGATCTGGAAAAGAAACTTGAAACAAATAAGTCACAGCCAAAGCAAGAAACGTCATCAATGAAAGAAGATAGCACTAAAAACTTGAAACTAATAAATCGCCACCAAAACAAAAAACAGAAACAAAGAAAGAAGAAAGCACTAAAAATAATTTAAATTAATATTTATTTATTTATTATATTTACTTTAGTTTTATGCAATGAAGAGTTTATTGT
The DNA here is from genome assembly GCA_014170235.1 of Listronotus bonariensis. Classification (NCBI taxonomy): domain Eukaryota; kingdom Metazoa; phylum Arthropoda; class Insecta; order Coleoptera; family Curculionidae; genus Listronotus; species Listronotus bonariensis. The sequence continues at coordinate 85,891 of JACEGR010003833.1, read as the reverse complement.
CAATATATTATTTTATTTTAAATAATAACCAATATGTGATAATGTAGTTAGGTCAGGTGTGTTCTATGGTGATATCAAAGGCTCAGTGCCGGGTCAAGGTATGTTTTCTACTGAAGCAAAGAGTTAATGTTTCGACCCTGTGATCAGTGTTGAATTAGAAACAACAATTTTTTGACGCAGTAGCCCGTAAAATTTCTAATCCTAGCAAAATTTTAAGAACAAAATAAAGGTCTTTAAACTATTCAGAAAAAATGTATTTAACTTTTACTTTCTTCTTATCTTAAATTTGCGCCCCTCCCGATCTGGCGCGGAAGCGGTCACTTAACGGATTTACGCTTGTTCCGGCACTGCAAGGGCTAAAAGAATAGAACAAAAAGACTAGGGATGCCAGAAAGCAGCGTTGCCAAAATTATGAAATTTTTGAGCAAATTATTTTAAACATTTTATTGGCTTTAACTAAATTATTGTAGGTTCCAAAGATACCATAGTCGTTGCCGTCAACTGTTAAATATGCATCTACAGTGCAATCTTGATATTACCAAACTGAAGGGAATTAGAAATATTTGTTAAATTAAGTAATTCGTTACAATAAGGTTGGTAATATAGAGGTTAAATTAGACTACAATTTGTTCTAGCAAGGTAATAAAACTTGTTTTTCACTACTAACCTGAGAAATTGCTATTATTTACTTCATTCCCCTAATGAGAATTAATATTTCTTTTCCTAGGTGAATAATGATAATAAAAAAAAACTAGGGTTATAATGGGAACGGTTCTCATATCAAAATTTGACACATGCCAAATTTAAGGAAATTACTAATACCCAAATTTAAATTGTTAATATCAATGTTGGCAGTGAATTTTTTTATAAATACGTCGGCTGAGAAAGCTATTATTTACCTCGCACATTATGTCCCTCGGAGCTACGCGCCTCAGGATATAAAAATGCTCGGTAAATCATAGATCACTTCTCACCCTAGGTATAGAATATACTATTATGAACCTTTACATTAATAGGATGCGTTATGTACAGGTTATAAGTGAACAAAATTCCTTAGGACGTTTTCAGACGGGCGACTTTTTGCAGTCGAAGTTGACTACAAAATATCGCCAATTTCGACTACAATTGTAGTGGCAACTAACGTATAGTCAGTCGACGGGATCGGCGACAATCAACGGCAGAAGTTCGGTTGCAGTTGAAATAAAGCCCGTATGAAAAGGAATGGCTTTTTCCATGGTTGTTAAATGACAACTGCAAGTAGCGACAATTAACGACAAACGATCGAGTTTTTGCGGTCAACTTCGACTGCAAAAAGTCGCCCGTCTGAAAGCGGCCTTAAATAGAATCAAATAGTACTTTCTATCTATATTCTGTTATAATTAAAAATTCGTTTTATAGAGGATTTTAATTCATAACATAAAAGGTAATTTTGCATTAGCTATTATGGGCACTTCTAGGGAATCAGAGTTGGGCCGAATACTGAAAATCGGTATTCGCATACGTACGAATACCGGAAAAAATAAGTATTCGAACACCGAATATTTGAATACTTGAAAGAAAAAAACCCCTGGAATAGGTATTCGAATACTGAAAAAAGATTGAAATACCAGAAAAGAAAAAAAAACAACCGGTAATTAAAAATTTTACAGGCACTCATTTTTCCCTACTTTTTGTTCCCTTTGGTATTCTACTTATGTTAATTTTGGTGTTCGAATACTGCTTACACATTCCAGTATTTGAATACTCGGAACGCCGGTATTCGAATACTCAAAAAGTATTCAACGAATACTTCAAAAGTATTCGAATCCCAGGTAGCAAGGTGATGTCTTTAATACGTCTTTATTTGGGCCATATTGCTCTTAGACGTCAAATGGACTAAGAAAGACGTCTTTAGAACGTTAGTTTTAAGATGTCTTTTGAGTACCTTTAAAAGACGTCCTTGGGTGGTTATGTTTTGGACTAATGGAAGTGTTTATAAATTTTATTTCATTTTTTTAATTTATTAAATTAAAAAAAAATTGAAAATAAGAACGCTAATATTTACAAAATGTGCCAGTCAATTCTGTATTTAAAACCGGGTTAAAGATTAGGTATTTATTTTGTCTTGCCTATTATTTAATGTTGAATTCCATCAATATGCACAGGCAAAATTTTATCAGTCAAAAGTAATGGATCAGTAACAAAGTTTTTAAATTTAAACTACATTTATTCGCGCTAATAATTTATGTCAAAAGGTAGCCAATAGAATTGATTAGATTTCACAACTGGCAAAAGCGGGATGTTGGTTAACCACACGCTGGGAGTCTTTAGTAATGTTGCCACATATACTGATGTTTTCTTGCTTTGTAGAATTGTTAAAAATCCTTAAGCGTGGGTATTTTACAATGAATTAGGTATATTTCTTTATATTTTTCGTTGCAAGTTGCAACCACGGTTGCTGCATCGTGGGAGTAAATATTTTCTAAATCTATTGGTTATCTATAAGAATCCATTTAAGGATTCATTTTTTAGAACTCATACTAGTTAGGCGGCTTCTTAATTTTTTCAAAATCATATAAGCCTTTTTTTATTTCATATGATTTGTTTACCAGAATAAATTTTAAAATTTTGCCGTACATTTATAAATTATTATGATATCAAATATGGTGTGTCAATTTAGCTTTATTAAAAAATTGTTAGAAAAAGAACAGGAAATATAGTGAATAAGAGGTTCGCTGGTTTTTAAGTTTGATACTGTGTATTTTAAAAAAGAAACATTTTAAACTAAAAATCTGATTTGTGATCAGCGCCCCACAAAATCTCCGTATAGCAAAATTGGTTAAAATCAGCATTGCCGAGACAACTACTAAAGGTTTTATCGCTTGACATCTTTTATTTCTTTCTAAACCAAACCTTTGTTTTAGACAAAAAAATTGTCTCATTTGGAGGAAAAGATGTCTCACCGTTAACCTACGGTATTTTAAAGCATTTGGTGACTTCTTGCAAGCTTTTGCAACTTTTATGAAAAATGACCTGGAAATGGGTAATTTTGTGTTCTTCATTTGAAAATTGGAATTTTAGGTAATAAATTGAAAAGATTTTTAGAACTGATCTCAATGAATATGTTTTAACTCATAGCTTATGTCTTTCAAAGTTACTTTATTAGTAAAAAATAAATTTTCATTTGTAATTAAAAATTAAAACTCTGACCACAAAATGTTTATAATTTTTGATAAGTTATAATGTTCCTTTTATCTTTAAGAAGCAGCTCAAACTTCAGTAACCCCTGACACTAAAGAAAAAGATATTAAAGAGGCCAAAAAAGCCTGGCTGAAACATGCTCCTGACCGACTGAAGAACAGTAAAACATACCGACAAAACTTATGCCATTGGTAATTATTTTGTAATGATGGCCGAAAAAAATTATATATAGAAATAAAGTAAATGTAAGTAAAAGTCAGAAATACAAGCCAAATCTCTGAACATCGTTATTTAAATCTAGAGCTGTAAAAACTAGTATTACTAGCCTTATTTGTATTATAATGGTCAGAGCTAAATGTATTTTAAATAAATAATAGTTTAAAAAAACTAAAAAAATACGCTTTTATATGAAACCGAACTAAAAATTAGAAAATAATTTTTCATTACAAAGATTTTGTCACTTCAGAGTAAAAAGCATGGGGTGCATTTTACTATTACTATAATTATAACATTTAATATATTAAGCACCCCACGCTTTTATTCTGAAGTGACAAAATCTTTGTAATGAAAAATTATTTTCTAATTTTAGTTCGGTTGCATATAAAAGCGTGTTTTTTTAGTTTTTTTAAACTATTATTTATTTTTCATTTTTAGTTCGATATATCAATTAGTTTATTCACTAAAAAATCCTTCGCCATTTTGTCAAGAGACACATAGTCAATTAAAAACGCAACAAATCAATTGCCCTTGCGCATTCGCCATAATTAAAAAAAGGAATTTATTTATCCTGGCGGTGCTAATCAGGATAACGGGATACTGTTTTTAAATTATTGCATTGTCATCGGTCCTTGATACGTGTGCAAAGTTTCAAAGAAATTGAATCGCTGGAAGTTGGTAAAAATTAGGCTCAAAGATTCCGTTACATAGATAGATAGATAGATAGATAGATAGATAGATAGATAGATAGTTACAACCCAAGCTAATAAAAGCGAGTTAAAAAGAAAACGTAATAACCATATACAAAAAAATCAATGTTATGTTTTTATTTGTGTTTAATCCCGTCAAAGTTTATTTTTAATAGTTAGATTGCGCCACTTATAATTTATCGTTAAGTTCTAGGAATTTATTGTATTGATAATTCTAGAAATCATTAAGTGGGTTAAATGCAAAGGTGTAAGAGTACGAGAGTGACCTATTATAAAGAATGGTATCAGATATAAAATATGACACATTATATATTAAAAAAAAGAGGCACAAGTTTGTTTCCCTAAATACGTTAAAACAATTAGTTGTATCCCTTTTCCGATTTTTTTATTGTCATATTTGACACTTAATATTATTTTTTTATCTTTTCTACCCCTTGCATCTAATCCAGTCAACTATTTTTAAATTAAAATTATTTGTGGTGCATCCATTATGCATGTAAAATGGTAAAGTAATGTCCTAAAAGACGTCACTATAACCTAGTAATAAACGTCATCGAGACGTCTAAAAGTCGTCCATTTTAAAGTCCATAATATGACGTCTGAATAAGACGTCTTGTGGCTGTGACAAATTCACGTCACTGAATGGCCCATGGGACGTCACCCTTTTGGTCACCTATGTCCAAAAGATGACTAAAGAGGGACGTCTCCAAAACGTCACCTTGCTACCTGGTCTCCCCAGCAAACACTATTTGCCGGCAATGTACATTTTTCATATTGGCATTGATGGTAAAGCATTGGCAATTGGTGGCAATATTATGCCAACATCTTATACGCATTAAAAAGTCAACCCTAAATAAACACTTAATTGCAAATAAATTTTACATGCAGGCGAATTGCCGGCAATCATACAAAAATGGCGGCATACCAATCCTGATTAAATAAAGCACGCGTTTTTGTTGCAGGCAAATAAATATTGGATTTTTGAAGGCAAACCTTCAACGCATATCCATACTTTTTCAACCATATTATTAACATTGGTATTTAACTAACATTAAAGCAATTTTTTGATCTGTTTTATTTATAATGGCAGCTAAACAACATTATTTTATGTTTTTTACATAATTTAAAGGAAATGGCCTTTTCATAACATTTTATTGCAAATAATTCATGCATTTCATGCAAATAAAAATTAGGTCAAACAAAATGTTTATTATGTATTTTGGAGCTAATAAAAATAAAATGATGGTAAAATTAGCTACGTTAATTTCGACCGAAGGTGACCACTTTGTGCATTTGTTTTCTACGTGGTTTTCTAGCTTTTTAGTTTCTTTTTTAAAGAAAAGAGTTTTTAATAGACATAATTAAATGTATTCATTACCTAATAAGTGTGTGTTGTGTGATTAATTGGTGATGGCTAGTCGAGAAGGCAAGATATTCAAGTAGACTGTTAGGAGCTGTAAACATTTTGTTTAAAACCTTATTAAAAGTTTTAAAGACGTGTTAATAAAAAATATTATATATATTTAATAGTTTTTTTGACATACCAATAGATGGCGTAATGGACAATAAACTACTACGTTTCTGCAATATATTCGCTTTTTATCGTCTAAACCGTACCCATTAGACAAAAATAATTTAAGAGCTGTCTGCGGTAGGTGATCTCACTTAGCTTTGAAAGAAATATCTTCGGCTAGTGTAAAAATCTCCAAGTTGGACAGTGTTCCGAGAGATGGTACTTTGCATTGTAAGGAAAGTGCATGCAGTAAGGAGTTTTTTCCTATTTTAATTTTCAAATAAAATATCGCATCATTTTAGCTTTTAAAAAAGTATATGCGACAATTTTCGTTAATAAGACGTCAGCTTGCTGCTTGGGAGTATCTGCATCTGCCCACTTTCGTGTCTTTTTGTTATCTTTTTGACAATAACTTATTAATGATGGATGCCATCATCTTAAACGCGTTTTTGCCAATAACTTATTAATGACGGATGCCATCACATTATCTGCAACACGTGGCCTAATAACGGCCAATTGCCCACTTTCGCGTCTTTTTGATACCTTTTTGCCAATGCCTTGCCATTAAAGAGTGTTGGCAATGCCAGTAAATTAAATGTACAACACCGGTAAAAAATGTTATATGGGTCGAATAGTAACCAAAAAGTATTCTGCCAAATACCGAATACCAAACACACAAATATATTCGGATACTATTCGAATACGGGCAAAATGTATTCTGAATACTATTCAGAATACTGAGTATTCGAATACGACCCAACTCTGTAGGGAATTTCTTTTTTAAATCAAGGAATATGTTATATAGAGGTTGTTATATTAATGTATTGGGTTTTAAAATAAAATTTATATTTGTTGTTTTGTTCAAATTTCTCCCCGAGTTTTTAGCATGAGATTTTTAAATTGCGTCACAGTTATCAGTTATAGGTAGAAGCCATTTATTTTATATTTTTGATAAATTATTTTACAATTAAAGTATTATATGTTGTCGTCTGGCATCGCTGAAAAAGACGCTATTATAGTAAAATATTAACCCTATAAGTTGTTATTTTACCTGGGATGTAAATTGGTTTTACAAAGATCTAATTAAAAAAAATATGCTAGTAAGCATACATAACCTTTTTATTATTTGGTATTTTGTTTTCCTTAATGTGTAGTTCTAGTTCAATACACACCAAATAATAATAATTAAAACCTTCCATAATAATTTATAGGTATGGCCCAGGCTTAACTTTACTAGTTGCACCCATAATTTTTAGATCTGTTTGTCACCTATTTTATATTTTTTTAAATGTAAATTATAAATTTTAATATGTGACAAACCATTTTTTGATGGTGTAAGTTTTGCAACAATGAAAATTCTTAATAATTATTATAATTGTGAACAATATTTGATCATCCAAAAAGTAATAAGGTATTATGATAACAGGATTAAAAAGATTTTACTGACTGGGTGCGACTGTAATCAAAGATCTTTTGGTAAAAGCAAAAACTACAATTATGATTAATAGGTATATTTTCCACTTATTAGTGTGTAAATACGATTATTTGACTTTCTGCTGTACTAAATCCAACATCTTAAGAAATTTCTGATAAGTCTTGATAACAGTAATATATTTGCTAACCCTTAATGACTTTAAAATTGATTGTCGAATTAAAAAGTAAACTTATTATTGCTATAACAATGTCCAGAATTAAAATAAAGGAATAATTTGACCCATGTGAAAAGTGTTAATTGTAAAAGTGTTTTAAATATAGGTAAGTACTGATAACCTGATTAATTGAAGGGGTAAGGAGCAAAAGAGACTAGGCAAAAATTTACCCCAAAATGGGTTAAGTGCAAATTTGGATAGTTAAAGATAAAAATTACTTGTCAGCAAGAAAGTCTAAATAATTTAACTACTCAATTTTTTGATAGAGACAACATTTCAAAATCATGATTTCAGATTTTGTAGAAGGTGCCTTTAGTGTCAAATATTTTAGAATAACAAATTTGTTATTAAGACCCCTTTTCTTACCCCTTCATTTGTTGTTAAGCTTATAACAAATGAAATATATGTATACCCATCGGTATCGATATTTATAAAGGAAAGGTTTTTCAATTTTTTTTCGTTTTGGGTTTACCATAGAAATCTCTCTGTGGTATATATGAATGTATGTTATTATTGTTTAAAAAGGTCTTGACTGTGGTAGAGATTGCGTAAATTAAAACAAAAAAATGACAACAAAAGTTAGTGGATGTAAAATTGAAAAAAAAAACAATATATATATATATATATATATATATATATATATATATATATATATATATATATATATATATATTATTACAAGCTATCTTATACTAAAAAAAAAACATTGACTGGCAAAATTTTTTATCAAAATAAACACAACAGAAAAGTGCATTTAAAAATTATTTTCCGCGTATTTTTTAAACGCATAAACTATATTTTATATGACATACATACCAGCTGTCATATTTTTGAAATCCAATATTTTTACAACTGCGAGCTTTGACTTTTACTATTATTATGGACTGATATTATTTTCCAAAAAGCTTTATAGTCTAAGATCCAACTATCTAATGGACCCCTTTTTCCGATGAAATATATTTTTTGAAAAGAAACGATATTAATAAATAAATTCCCGGGGATTGGCAAACCATACCCTGTCCTAATATAGTGTAATGAAAAAAAAATTACATGAATACCACATTTTTTTAAAAATTTATATACATGAAAAGTTTATAGTATGTAGATAATGCCACACTAACCACAACAGGGTTGGCTACCTTTTCTTGGGCCTAATACCTGCCACCCAGGCATAAACAACTAACATAAGGGTATGTATTTACTGTCATTTATTAAAAAAAAATCAAACACGTAAATATAGGGGAAAATGGCCTAAAATGGCATATTTTATAAATTTTTGCCTATATTTCAAAAAATAATAGTGCGATTTATTATAACAAATCGTAAAGTGCTTTTAAAACTTATTCTTAGCCATTACTTAAGTCAAGGTTCACCTGATCCAGCATAGAAAAAAGATAACGACTATTTTTCATAATGTTTCAGATAATGTCATTTTAGGCATGGTGTTAGATAAAATGACACAATAGCTTAGGCTTAGGCTTTAATGGCATATACCTTCAACAGACGATTTTAAGGATTCTATAAAGTAAAAACATATACATTAAATAAATTTAAAACTTGTATTAAAAACATTTAATGTTAAGGTATGTAAATAAATTTGACTCTTTTTTTAATGTAACAACAAAGTTCAGGGAAAATATCTTTGTTCTAGGGAAGACTAAAAGCACTCAGCATGGGCCCACTTTAAACAACCTTGGCATATAGATTTCGTTTTATATTTATCAACCATCAAGAAAAAAGTTTTTGACCTTAACGAATACGTTAAAGTAGTATGCCATTTTACACTTAACACATGTATGTCATTTTACCCAAAAACGATAATTTAACAAACATGTTTAAATTTTGAAAGTATAAATATATCTATTGCAATCATATTTATAAATAAACATAGCCAAATGATTGTGTTTCAATAAAAAAATAAAAAAATGTGTAACAAAACTATGCAACTTTGCAAAAATGCACAAATTCCAAACTGATTAGAATTCTTTTGCGGTTGCTTGAACTTAAAATGTTGTGCAAAAAAAAAAATCAGGGATATGCACCTGTACGGTAATTTTGATACTAACTGCAGTGATCATATTACACTCTCCAACACGTTTAAAAAGTCGCTGCTAAAGCGGGAAATTCAAAAATTATGAAGTGTGTCATTTTACCTGAGTATGCCATTTTAGGCCAGTTTCCCCTACATTTGTTTATTACGACTCCAATGGTATAGGGTTGACTTTTTAAATCCTGGCCTAAGTTAGGGTTGGTATAATTTAAAGTTTCAAGGCTCAATAAGGGGTTTGGGAAAAATATTTTTAAAGAAAAAAATGGTACGCCACTGCATTTTCTAAAAATATTTTTTTCCAAATCCTTGTTTGGTTCAGAACAAAATTATTCTCTTGGCTTATTCATGTTTTATATACGGTTATCAAGTAAATAAATAGAAACCATTTCTCGGCACATATGGGCGAAGCCAGGATTTTGTTTAGGAGGGGAACAGGCACAGGAAAACTGATAATATATCGGGTGTTTCTTAAAAGTGGTTCACCGTTATATTTTTTTACCCTTTAAGATGGAAAAGTAAAAGTTGGTATATCAACGTTAGACACATGTTCATTGGTTGATGTATTCACTTATTTTTTATCACTTACAGTTTACCCCAAAATAACAGCAATTTTTCAATTTTAAATGGCAAAATCAATTTAAATTTTATCCAGTGTCGCCTCGAGTGACCCGAACAAACATTTCTAACAAAAAAATGTACGCCACTGGCTTTTGTTTAACTTCTATATTTTCCCTTATACACATTGAAAATAAAGTTCCTTTGCTTCTCTAATATGTATCCTGCCTAGTTGAGGAAAAAAAACTGCTAGATTGCGTATCCCTGAACGACACACCTAAAATAAGGAAAATTGATTTTCTTCTGAAAATTGTGTAGCAAAACCAACAAATGCTTAACTAAACAATAATAACATGTTAACTAACAAATTGTACTAAATAAAAAGTTTTCAAATTTTGCTCTATACTCGGCTCTATGTTTTTGGGTGGTCTAGGGATATGCAATAAAGAGTATTTAATTTCTTTTGTTCAAAACTAAACAAGTCACGGGAAAAAATAAAAAGAGAGAAAAAGAGCTTTATTTTTATTAGGCTAATTTAACTAAAATATAAAAAATAAACGAAAGTCACTGGTATACATTTTTTTATTAGAAATATTCCTTTAGATGCAGATCAAGACGCCACTGAACTTAATAAATTTAATTAAGTAAGAGCTAAATTAGCTCTTTAATCCTAAAACAGTAAGTATTAAATTTTTGTTAAAATCGGTTAAGGGATATTAAAGATATTAATTAAAATATGATAAAAAAAGTTCACCTGTATCTTTAATACAAGGCATTCTTGAACCTATGGTCGTATGACCTTTTTGCATAAAATAAGGTCATAAATATGCTCTAAATGCCTCTAAATTTTTTCCGCAATTAGAACAAATTCTATATATTTTTAATGTATTTATCGTTGCAGTGTCCCTATTTACGTACAAACTTAACATTTAGAAAAAAAATGATTTGGTCTATAGCTAGGGGGGAGCTGGCCCTCTCTGCCGGTACCTAGCTACGCCCATGTCGCCGCTTGGTCAAATTCCTATCTAATTAAAGAATAAATAGGAATATAAACTGACCATGCCAAAAAATGGTTTCTATTTATTTACGCGAAAACCGTACATGAAACAAAAAAAAAAGTTAAGAGATCAAATTTGTTCTAGACTACACGGGGATTTAGAAAAAGATTTTTATTTTCGACAAATGCAGTGGCGTACCATATTTTTCTTAAACCCCTTATAGTGCCTTAAAGCTTTAAATCGCGCCAACCCTAACTTAGGGCAATATTTTAAAAGCCAACCCTATACCACTGGATTCAAAATTAAAAAACCCATATTTACGTGTTCGATTTAAAAAAAAATGATTGTAAATACATACCCTTATGTTAGCTGTTTATACCTGGTTTGCAGGTATTATGCCGAAGAACAAGGTAGCCAACCCTGTTGTGACATTATCTACATACTATCAACTTTTCATTTATATAAATTTAAAAAAATATATATGTATGACGGCATTCATGTCATTTTTTTGTTTAATTTCTAATTACACTATAAATATCATGACAGTATATGGTTTACCAACCCCGGGAATTTATTTATTAATAATTTTTATTAAAAAATAATCATCAGAAAAAGGATTAGGGGGTCCATTTATATAACCGGACTTTGTACTATTATTTGACGAATGTTATTATGTACAGGGTGTCCCACTTTGGTCACAACAGCGGGGTATCTTAGTAATTATTAAAGATAGAACCTTGCGGTTTCCGCGAACCTGAGCTACTTTTTGTGAAACGAAAGATGCAATAAGCAAAGCCGTCTTAGCGCTTTTAGTTTCTTAACTACAGGGAGACTTTAAAATTTTTGCATTTTTAGGTACCCCTTGTATCTCAGCTGGCTGATAACGTATCAAAAATGTAAAAACTGATTCTTATATAATTATTTTGGTAGATCGTCAATTTTTACTTAAAATGTCATTATTTTTAAAATATTGACCAATGTTGGGTTTTTTAAAATGTATATTTGTCAAAAATTTAATTTGCCTCTGTTCTGGCTTTTTAAAAATGTATAACACTATAGATTTATTTTTATAATCAACGATAGAATTCCAAATTTTTATTTTTATATCCAAAATTTTGCAGTAGGCCATGCAAAACAAATCAGTTACTAGTTTTTTTATTGACTTGATTACTGTAGTTTTTTCAAAATTGAATTTGGCTTTTAAACTTAATAATGTGTTTTTTTTTATTATATACAACTAGGTAGGACTCTTTTTAACCAACATTTTTAATTAGTTTAAAATTTTTGTTAAATAATTTTCTTAATTTATTGTAAGGCAATACAATTTTTGTTTTATGTTATTGTAAATCAAGAATAAACAAAATTTATTATGCTATCAATAGGAATCAAAAAAAAAAAAATTATTAAAAACTTTTACAAACTAATAATGTTGCTCGTGTAAGTGTTCCATACCTAGATTTATATAAAAAAAGAAAAAATATAATTAAATGAAGTAGCAAAATCCAATTTTGAAATTTGTAACGTAGGCACCACTTCAATAATCAAATCAATAAACAAACGGTTAACCAGGGCCGTATTAACAAAAAAAAATTAAAGAGCAAAAAAAAAATTTACCTCCGTTGCGCCTATTTTCACTTGCAACGCGCCTTACTTCACCACCTAAAATAAAATGTAATGACCAAAAAAAGTCATATTCCCAACTTTCTTAAAAACTCCGTGTAGTGTGTAGTGTAGTGCCTATTACTCCCCTGTCTAACGCCTATTTTTTCATGGCCCCCTAGGCCAACCTTAACATTGCCTAGTCAGCCTAATGGACTAAGTGAATTATGAATATTTGGAATTTTGCCGGTAAAAGCTTGTAAAAATGCAAATTTAATTTTGGATGAATATTCCATTAAAAAAACCATCATTGATCAATATTTTCAAAACAGGAATAGTTAGAAAAATTCTTACTATGCCACTGCATTCTACGTAAAAAGTTATATAAGAATTCATTTTTAACACGCTTTTATTAGCTTGGGTTGTATCTATCTATCTATCTATCTATGTAACGGAATCTTTGAGCCTAATTTTTAACAACTCCCAGCGATTCAATTTCTTTGAAACTTTGCACACGTATCAAGGACCGATGACAATGCAATAATTTAAAAACAGTATCCCGTTATCCTGATTAGGACCGCCAGGATAAATAAATTCCTTTACAGATCCTCTGTGTCCTAATACTACTCTTGACAAAATGGCGAAGGAATTTTTTAGTGAATAAACTTGAGCATTTTTACATATATACATACATACATGCATATCGAACTAAAAAGTGAAAAATAAATAATAGTTTAAAAAAACTAAAAAACACGCTTTTATATGCAACCGAACTAAAAATTAGAAAATAATTTTTCATTACAAAGAGTTTGTCACTTCAGAATAAAAGCGTGGGGTGCTTAATATATTAAATGTTATAATTATTCTATTTGCAAATATCTATGAGGGAAAAGTTATGAAAAAATAGTAAAATGCACCCCACGCTTTTACTCTGAAGTGACAAACTCTTTGTAATGAAAAATTATTTTCTAATTTTTAGTTCGGTTGCATATAAAAGCGTGTTTTTTAGTTTTTTAAACTATTATTTATTACCTCTTTAATACAGCCAACTGAGATACAAAGGGTACCTGAAAATGCAAAATTTTCAAAATCACCCTGTAGCTCAAAAACTAAAAATGGCTATGATAGCTTTATTTATGGCATCTTTCGTTTCACAAAAAGTTACTGAGGTTCGCGAAAACCGCAAGGTTTTATCTTTAATAATAACTGAGATATCCAACTATACAACCAAAATTCGACACCCTGTACATACAAAATCTTGATATTGAATATTTTTGAAATGTACTTTAATCTTTTAACAAGAAACAGGTCTAAGTATCAACGTGTATACCGTTTTTATGTGTTGAACACTAGCAGGTTGGGATAAGACAAAGAAGACCTGCACTGAAGGGTAAGTCTCATTTTGTTGTCTTTTTGACCGTCTTTTTTCCACGCACTGGCAAATTTTCCCTGAACGCTTTTGTTTAGGCAGCTAATGTGTCGAAACAAAAAGTTGGAATAAAGGTTTTTTTTGCGTAAACCACTGTAAATAAGCTAATTTTAAAATCTAAATACAGATACTAAAAAATGTAGTTTAATAAAATAAAAAAAGGTATTTTAACAATGTGACGCAAATCTAATTAAAACATAAAAAAATGTAGGGTTAAAAATAATTAAGGGTTCTTTGTAAAAAAAAACATATTATGGTAATAAATATAGACATAATGATACATACTTTAAAATCCCCACGGGCAATTTTTGTCAAGAAAATGTTTTACTGAGGGCGTTCTTTGTATAATATCTAACTGCTCGTGTTCAACACAAAGAAACTCAATTGACAACATCGAGGCAGCACGACCTGTTTACTTTAGTAAATCAACAAAAACAGTTGTTGCTTTTTACGGAATACTCGTCTGTTGTTTTGCGTATAGGGAACGCAGCAATGCCACTACCACAATAATTTATAAAAATATTGACATTATGTTTTCTTTCGCCGTAACTGCTTAATTATTGAAATATAATAATAAAACCCAAATTACCCGCCACTGCTTTCTGCGCAAGTTTAATGATTCCAGATTGTATTTATTTATTTTACCAATACTATTTTTTGCCCTTTTAACTTATGCCTATAAAAACACCTATCTTTTGCAAATACCTGAAAATTGGATATGGGTAGTAGGCTTGTCAGTATTCTTTCGCAGTTGTGGATTCGTATTTTTCAACATGGCGCATTTTTTAAAAATCTAGTGTAATAATATTATTTTCGAAATATTTGTAAAAACTTAAAACAATTGTGAGCTAAATGGATCATATAAAACATTGGATGAATAACGTGACAGATGTGTTCCATAAAAATCCTGATATTGATATACCCAATGGTCCATGTAAGTAAAAGTTTACTACTGCTGCGTACTGCTATAGTTTATGCCTACTAACGTTTCTTATGGTATTACCCAAAAATGTTTTTTTCTTCGGTTTGTTGGTTTTATAAGTTGGTATTTTTGGCTACCTCTAAATAGTGGCGACGTCAGTTTTTGGTGTAGGGGTGGCCGAACATTTTTTGGGAAGGCCAAAAAAATTTAGGAGACATACAATTTTGAATTGCAAAAAAAATACCTCCCTTTTCCTTTCTTCCTTGACGTTTATCCATACATTTTACATTTACTTCCTTCGTACCTTTCACTTTCCAGAGACTTTCTTAGGGGTGGCCCAGGCCACCACTGACGTCGCCACTGCCCATAAAAAATATTATTTTTGTTTGAAACACCTACGAAGTAAGCGTGGTTACTTATATTAAAAAAATGTAAAACATTTTTTGTTCAGATGTTATTTTCAACAAAATGGGCTAATCCACATACACGTCGTGCCACTTCAAAACGTTGAAAGCGGAATTTTTGCCAATGCGTGGAAAGGAGACGCTCTATAGCCATCACAATGCGAGCCCCGTGCCCGTGCGTCATCCTCCCAATCAGCCAATGTACGTTTTATGTACGTCTTATGTACGTAACTTTAGGATGTAACGTACATCTTATGTACGTACACAAAAGTACGTAGTACATCCATAAGACGTCTTATGTACGTACATTTTCCGCAAAAATGTACATTCACTGTACGTACATATTGTACGTCTGATGTACGTACGTACTGTACCTATTATGTACGTACATTTTCTTTGACTATGTACGTATTATGTATGTACATTTTCTTTGATTATAGAAGTAAGCTGGACGTAAATTGAGCAAAAAAGTTGGACTTTCTAAAATTTGATATTTTGAAAATTTGAAAATCGAAAACGTACAGGGTTTTTATTTATATTTTACCACCTACTTTTAACCATAATCAAAAAGGATAGAAAAAACGTCCTGTATAAAAGGTTTCCCCTGTATAGGCTCTATACAGTGTATCTACGTTTGGCGTCATATGGAAAACTTTTTTATTATTGATTTTACGAAAAAAGTTACTCTTTATAAAAAGTTCTGCATGATCCAAAACCTAAATGCAACCATCAGATATCAAATTGTATCAGTCATCTACGAGGATTGACCAAAAATGTAATTTTTGCCTAAGAGTAAACTACCTGTATTTTTGCTAATATCAAAAATTGTTATATAGAAAAGATGTTTATAATTTAAAATTACCCCAAAATATGCAATTTTGTTTATTTATATAATATAAAAAAATATATTTTGATTTTTCTTTCTGCGATAATGGTGAAAATTTAGGTTTGTACATTAGTGCACTACATTCCATAATTATAAATGTCATAGAACAGTTTCAATTTTTTTAAATTTATTGTTACTACAACATACATGTACAATGCCACTTATGTACAAACTTACATTTTCTCGATTTTCGCAGAAAAAAATCTTTCATTTTGGAAATGAACAAAATTGTATATTTGATAGTAATTTTTAACTCTAAACATCTTTTCTTTATAACAGTTTAAGATATATAAGGGAAATATACAGGTACTTTCCTTCTAAGCAAACATTACATTTTTGGCCAGACCTCGTAGATGACCGACACAATTCGATATCTGATAATTGTATTGTAGGTTTTCGACTATGCAAAACTTTTTATAAAGAATAACTTTTTTTCGTAAAATTAATAATAAAAAATTTTCCCATATGACGCCAACTTAATTACCTAGACACACTGTATATATAAGATGTAAATGTACGTATATAAGTGGTTTCTTAAAGTACATATATAAGACGTATTAGATATACGTACATAAGATGTTCAATTTAGATCCCTGGACGTAATGACGTAAAATGGTTCTAAAATGTACGTCTTATGTAAGTTCTTTAAAGTACATACATAAGACGTACTTTTAAAGTACATACATAATACGTACTTTAAAGTACATACAAAGACGTACATTTTAGATCCCTGGACGTAACGACGTAAAATGGATGTTTAATGTACGTACTTTGTACGTACTGTGCTGATTGGGCTATCCGGATCGTTTACATGCATAAATTCCTTGTCAAGTCTCTACCTGCTAGTATTTAACACACTGAAAGTTTTTTGAACGTATCGAGCTGGCACGATAACCCAAAGGCTGTGTCAATTCTGGCAGGTGCAAACATGTTTTTAATATATTATTGTACTTATTAGACTATTAAATATGGTTTTGAGGTAACATAGTAACATGAGATTGCAATATTTACATTACTCACATATAATAATTGTACAATTGTTATAATAAATAATTTTGACATTGTTTAGGTATTTTATTTTTTTTTCATTTCTTAAATGGTCCGCTAAATACCACAGTAAATCCATAAAACAAATAGTGTTTTTATTATAAAACTTCATTCGTTTATTTTTTTCGTTGTTTTAAAAAATTGCCCTTTTCCTTTGGAGTCAGGCAATTTAAACTTTAAACAACGAGAAAAGAAACTCGTGCAGTTTTAAAACACTTTTTTTCAGAGAAACTCTGTTGTCATTTGGCCTGTTCCAGTTTCTTTTTGATAGCAATTTAATTTCGTCTAAATGCGTAATAAAGAACCTTATATATCTTTATGATTTACGAAGAGAAAATGTCGATTTTGTATACAGGGTTCGCAAAAACTTAAAAACCATGATTTTTCTCCGAGAGTAAACTACCTGTATTTTTCATTTTTTAGCAAAATGTTATTGGAAAAATGTATTTAAAATCACGTTTGTAATCGATAGAAACAATAATACAAAACTTTTATTAAAATCCCAAGCCGCAAGCTGTCGTTATTTTGACGTCATTTTTGAAGTCATTTTGGTAATTTTGGTCATAGGACGTCATCAAACCAAAATAATGACGTCATTTAACGTCATTTTAATGACGTGTTTTGGACGTCGTTGAAGTGACGTCTTTATGACGTCATTTTTCGTCATACTAGCTTATAAAATCAAATACGTCATGTTTAGAAACCAGCCAGAAAAACTCTACGACATTATAGATTCGTGTCAAGTCCAATCGGAAAACTCTACCACTACTACGTTTATTCAACATCTTCGCTTTTTATCGCCTACACCGTAACCTATGAGACCAAAATAGTTCGAGACCGGTCTGCCGTTGGTAATCTCAATTAGCTTTGAAAGAAATATCTTCGGCTAGTGAAAAAATCTGCATCTCCAGGTTGGACAGTGTCCCGAGAGATGCGACTTTGCAGTGCAAGGAAATTGCAAGCAGTAAGGAGTTTTTTCCTATTTTGATTTTCAAATAAAATATCGTATCATTTTAGCTTTAAAAAAAAGTATATGCGTCAATTTTTCGTCATCTTACAGACGTCATTATGGCGTCATTAACGGGACGTCTTTTGTCTGTGACTTAGGGAGGTCAATTTAACGTCATTTTGTCGTCATCTTATGACGTCTTTGCTGACCAAATGTGACCAAAAATGACTAAAAAGAGACGTCAATAAGACGTCAGCTTGTTGCTTGGGATCCATAATTTGACGAAAACTGGCGTTTACAGTTAAAAAATTGTGTTTTGTAGAAATTTGGAGAAAGCAGGAAATTATACATTTCATCATTTTATTATAAAAACTTAAAATAATTAATTTTTGATAAGTTCAAAATCAGTTTTATAAATCTTTTTTATACTCCTGTAGCATTATTAAAGTCATTTAAAATTACATTCTTAATAAAATTTTTAAATGAAATTTTTCATAAAAATTAAAAGTAAAGGTATGTGGTTTACTCTTGTGGAAAAATAATGTTTTTAAGTTTTTGCAGAACGCTGTATATTCCATTTTTTTACAAGCAAAATTTTTTATGAAGAATGACCTTTTTTGAAAAATGAAATTTTTGGTCCATTTGTCTCTCTTGTTAACCCCATCCGCGGACAGTCGGTAGAATCTAGATAATCATTTAATGCTTGTATTATAAACTGATCTGTTATTTCTAATCTTGATATTCTAACGCGTATTTCTTGAAATAATCTAAGATTTTCGAATAGTTTACTGCCTTATAAAGTTTACTTATAAAATAGGCTTTCTGGTATTTGGGTATTAAAATATACAGGGTGTCTCAAAATTGACCAACGTGCTTTTAGAATTCGATTCAGGGGACTATTACAAGTCTAAAAGTAAGAGTGCACATTATGGCCTTCAAATGAAAGGATTCTTGAATATTTCCTGATAGGTAAATTGAGATATTTATAAATAATTTATTTAACTAGAAAGTACCATTTATTACTAGGTGGATTTGGAAGAGGTGGCTCTATACTATGGCCACCTAGATTCACGGGATCTCAATCCCTTGGATTTCTTTCTAGTCTGTCTATCTCAAGGGAAAAGTTTATCTCGAGCCCAATATAGATCGTTAAAATGTTGTAGCTCAAATGTGCCATGGCATTAATAGAAGAAAATATGCTACAAAACGTTCGTGCTTCCATAATCAACGCAAAAATGTTTTTTGTCGGAGGCAGCACATTTTATAAGACCAGTTGTTTTTGTTATTAATCGTAGGTTATTGTTAAAAAAATATATTTATTTTAAATAATTTATTGTTCATATGAGATCATGCGGCCAAAATGCAAAAACTATTAATTTTGTTTTTAGATTCAGAAATCTAATGTAAAATAAGTTTGCTGAGAATTTTTAAAGTAAGGACAAGTAAAAACTAGTTAATTTATCAGCAAGTATGAAAAAAAAAGCATTTTTTGCCTGGCCTGGTCTGGATGCCTTTCAAATTTTGTAATGCATTTTTCACAAACTTCCCGTTAACTGCTTCTTATGAAATTAGGCACGGTAATGTAGGTTCGGTAACAATACAATATTATCAAGAAAAAATGGGGTGTAGGGGGTGGGTCAGGGATGTAAAGGGGGTAAATTCATAACTTTGAAACCAAAGCAGATACGAACATGCGGTTTTCAGATTTTTGATTTTATCTATGGTCACAATACAATTATTACTGAAAAAAATGGGGTTGGGGCTGGTTGAGCAGTGTGAAGGGGGTATTTTTACAACTTTAAAACCAAAAAAGATACGAACATAGGATTGAGGTTTTCACAATATTTTTTATAATACTCTATTGACCATCAATATTATCTATAAACAATATCGTGAAAATACAATATGTATTATGAAAAATATGAGGGGTGTAACAATAAATTAATATCATTTGAATAGGCAAATTCGGGCAGCTACAATTAAACATTTATGAATGACGGTGAGTTTAAGTTTATTTTTAGTGCAAAATCTAATCTTCGGCAAACTTCGCACAATATTTATTTTCTTGTAGAAAGTGGAAAATTTTAATTAAAAAAAATGTGCGTATTATCTGGCAAATTGATTTTATTCAACTTAAAGAAAGATATTTTAGAAAACCAAATATTACTACTAAATAAAAAAACATTGTATTACCTTAAAAAATACATTAAGAATAAATTTTACAGCAGCAATTGGAAAAAATACTTTAACTTCATTGATATTTTACTCACTATATTAAAATATTTACTTACCTTGAAAAAACTTCTGATATTGGAATTATTTTTTTTCATCAGTAATATTTTGATGGTATCAATTATATAATATTTATTATAGTAAATGTGATTAAAAAATAATGACATGAAATATTTCATATATACTTAATTTTTTTTTAATGAATTATGGCCACGAAATTACATTAGAGCTTCCCCAAAATAAATAAGAATTTATAATATATTAGTCTTTTCGACATATACAGGGTGTCTTCTAAAAAGTGCGAAAAATGCTACCACAAATTTCTAAAGCTAAAATATAGATCGTCATATTTAAGCTTTAAAAATTTAGCATTTTTCGCACTTTTAGAACTCACCCAACTTACCTTTGTCTAAAATAGTGGATGATTTTGAAGATACAGGGTGTCAAAAGTTTAATATGGTTTTAGTTTTTATAAATAATTTGGTTAATAATAGGTTTATTGCCACAATATTCGGCTAGAAGTTTTGAGAAGTTAAAATTAAAATCTTCTTTTACTTTTATTGTAAAGTTTAGAAGGCGCCACCTGCGATATCTTGCAGGCATTCAAAACAAAAGAACTGTTTTGTGCAACTCTGTTTTTTTAGTTTAAGATAAAGTTTTTTATTATTTTAACATATTTTACCTAAAAACGGTATACATGGTAAAAGTTGACTTAAAGAAGCTGTTTTTGGAATATTTGGATTTAAAAATTCACTTTCTGTATGGAAGTCTAGGCTATACAGGGTGTTTAAGAAGAAGATGCTGATTTTTAGGACTGTGAATCATTATGTGATATTAAGAAAAAAGTTCTAATAAACCTATGTCATAAATGTCTGATCTTTTGAGATACAAAGTGGTAAAAAGGTGTTTTTTTTAACTTTACCACCCTGTATCTTAAAAGTTAACCCATTAAAAACATATTTAAACTTTTATTCTTAAAAATCACCTAAGAATTCACACTTTTAAAGATTAGCATCTTATTCTAAAACACCCTGTATAGTTTAGACCTGGCCCATTAAATGTTTTTACTCAATACACCTATTATTAACAAAATTATTAATAAAAAAAACTAAAACCAGAATGATTGAGATTTAGACCAGGGTATGTAAGCAGAACCTTAGACAGGGGGCTTCCTCCAGGAGCCCAAAAGACCTCTTTAAGATGGATTGTTTTGCTGGAGGTGGCGCCTAGGCCGCTTTGTTTACTCACCTAAAGCCCTTTTTTTTGTGTGTACGGCCCTGTACGTAAGTGTAAATAGAGAGTCATATTTTAGCCTCAAGAATTGGTGGTAGAAACTGAGCAAGCTCCCAAAAACCTGTTAGGTGTGCTACTGAGTACAATATTTTAATTAAACAAAAACGTCGTAGGTTATGTAAAAGAAAACGTTTATTTTAAACTGTGGCTACTTTTTCGCATTAAATCTCACAAAAATTTGCACACCTCCGTCACTTTATAAGTTATATATTTATGATTTGACTTATAAATGGTAGAAACCCAAAGTTAAAGGGGGTATTAATGAAGGTTAAGCCTAACCAAAACTTTCTGTGTACAATTCATTTTTTAAAAGTTAAGCTACACAAACATATCGACCAGAGAAAAATCCAAATATTTGATTTTTGCATTTTCGTGATGAATACAAACGGATTTCGGATAAAATTGTTTGCTTATTAGGCTGTGAAAACCCAAAACCCAAAATGACTTCATTTTAATTCCACTCTTAGTGATATAGGTACCCCATTCTGTTTAATAACTGACATTTATTTTGTATTTTCTTTTTTCTTTATTTTTAATAAGCTGACGGGAAGAAATTCGAAAATTTTTTAAATATTTTAGATAGGATATTTTAATTTTTATTTAAATTTTAGACTAAAATCTTAATTCTCGCTTTCTAATGACATAGCGCCACATAATATTAATTTTTAATATTGCGACCATAGATCAGTTATTCAAGAATTCCGTGATTTGGATTATTTGGGATGTTTTTTTTCTTGGAGCCCCGTCGCGTTTCTTTGCTTTTTGGTTCATAAGCCGGTCGGGCGAATGGTTGGGCAAGGACAATTAAGGTTGGGTGTTCGCCACATTGCGCCCACCCCTGGCGCCGCCACGGATTAATTAATATAACGAAGAAGAAACGGATTTTTTCTTACTTTTCGTTTTGTATTAGACTCCTAAATCAAATCCTAAAGGACGGGCATCAATTTTAGGTACAAAATTATTTCCGTTTACTTTTTTTTTAGTTTCATCCATAAGAATGTCACAAATAACTTCAGAGTCATCTCTTTCGACGTATACTTCCAGATCTGTATCAGAACAAAGTGTTTCGTCTGATAAAACAAATATGGATACACAAAACAATAATGGTAAGTTAAAGAAATTTAAAAAAATACATGTTAAGAACTGGTGCCATGTAGAATGCCCTTATAAAATAAAAGAACGTATTTGCCTTTAATAATACATTTTAATTATCTACAGGGTGTCGCCTTTTCGTTGAGCTTGAGAGCTATAGCAAAATTAAAAGAGATAGAAAAAGTCTGATTGCACAATCTTGATATCAATTTTTGAAACAAAATTAATGGTAAAAGTAGATCTTCGCTAACTTGATTCGTTTTGGAGATAGAAAGTGTTTTTCAAATTTTGTCAATTTGACCAGGCACTTGTAACTCGTTTTGTATTAGAGATGGAAATAAATATGACACATTTTGGGGATTTTCCATTAAATTTTATTATAAAGTTATAACACAAAGTTGGGTTTTTAAAATGGAACACCGTATGTTTTATCATCAGTTGAAAGGTCTCCTTTAAAGCTACAAGAAAAAGCACAATTGATATACAAATTTTAATTTATAAAATTATTTTAATAGTTTCGGAAATATGGCTTTCATCAGGATTTTTTAACCAAACACCCTGGTATATTATATTACCATTGCAAAAATGTTTTAAAGAGGTTTAACAAAATACCACATTTAATATATGTATTTATCTCTTATAGTTTTGGAAATATGACCCTAAAATCTAAAAAATAGTGATATACGCACTAAGATTTGGAAGCTCATATTTTAAATGTGGTAAATTCTTAAAGGTCTTTAAAATGTTTTTTAATGGTGATAAAATATACAGGGTGTTTTAATTAAAAAATGCCATTTTATTATCGAACTCCTGACGAAGGCTTAATTTCCGAAACTATGATAAATCAAATATATCAAAAATATAGGTACGCCACTGAAATCTACGTAAAAATCCCTAAAACATTTCTACTTAATTTTTTTTAATCTCTAATATCAAGTTTCAAGTGCCTGGCCAAAGTGACTAAATTTGACAAACACTCTGTATCATCAAAACGAATCAAGTTAGGCATGATTTACTTTCACCATTGAATTTGTTTCAAAAATCAAAATCGAGATTGTGCAATCAGATTTCTTCTACCTTTTCGCTATACCCTGCAAGGTCAACGAAAAAGGCGCCATTCTGACAATTGTTTTTTAGAAACTATTGATCTTAACCAAATAAATAATATAACAGCTTCGTGTGAAGATAAGGAAGAGATCAAAAGTGTTCCTACAGAAGCAGATAGGCCTAAACAAGTACCATCGATCTTAGGTGAACTAGAAAAACTACAAATAGATGACAAGGGGTCACATGACTCTGTGTATAGTCTGCACAATAGGTCACCATTGTTACCAAAAGCTGGAAAAATCAATAAACCAAAGATAGTGATGGGCAGAAGGGCATTACTTAGAGCCAAAAGTAGTGATTTAGGGGAAAATCCTGCCGCTGTGGTTCACGAGCTGGTAAACGTAATGCATGCATTTTTTATACTATTTATACATGGGTAATGTGACAAAGGGATAAGTCGCCTTAATGCAGAACCAGACAAGGGCAAAAATAGTTTTTTTATTAGCTTAATTTTTTGAAAAACAGTCAACGAATTTTTGTGTTTTAAATTTGTCTTATTTGTCGGTATGTATTAAACAAGATATTAGGATGTTTTATGGATTCTCTGACTCGATAGTCGGAGTATTAGGTTCGGTACTGAATTAAAGTGTAACACTAGAAATAGAAAATTGTGTACAGTTCTGGTTTAGAAATTCTCAGAAATACGCCAATGCAGCAATTATTCGAAATGCGTCTACGAAATTAAAGGTGAATTGCGGTGGCCACTAGAATATCTTCGTACTGGATCGTGAACTAAGACGTTTAGGTTTGTTCGGATAATCTCTTTCCAGGTAACGCTGGGACGTTTTTACCAAAATGTCATTGTTTCACATTATTCGAGAACGCGTCTGCAGAAATGAAAAAGTATAAATGAATTAAAAGAATCTCCAGGGTCACTGTAGTCACATGTAATATCATGTAACGAACTAGTGGTGACATGTGCAAGACGAAATGGTGCACGAGTTTTAAAGCCATCGCTAGCGACCGATCTTTAATCCAGGGGAGACGTTCTGGGAAACGCATTGATTAAAATTTCCGGCTAATCAGCATTTCATGAGAAACAGCTGAGGTGTGGTTACTGAAACCGCTATAGACTTAGCTGATTATGCAAGAAATATCTCCAGGTTGCCATCTGTTGGCAACATTTCAAACTTTGCTATTAAATGAAGAAGAAATTTTTTAGTGGGTTGCAATATATTGGCAACGGTCCAAACATTGCCTGGATTGCCATCTGTTGGCAAATTTCAAACTTTGCTACTTAATGAAGAAGAAATTTTTAGTGAGTTGCAATCTGTTGGAAAAATTTTAAAATTTGCCACTCTTGTTCATTAAAAAAATTTTTCGCCATTTTGTCAAGAGTAGCAGAAACTAAAATGAAAAATAATTAATAGTTTAAAAAGACTAAAAACACGCTTTTATATGCAACCGAACTAAAAATTAGAAAATAATTTTTCATTAAAAAAAAATATTGTCATTTCATAGTAAAAAGCGTGGGGTGATAAATATATTAAATGTTATAATTATTATATTTGCAAATATCTATGATGGAAAAGTTATGAAAAAATAGTAAAATGCACCCTACGCTTTTTACTATAAAGAAAAGTGTAGTACAGTTTGGTTTGAAATTCTCAAAAATACGCCAATGGCAGCAATTATTTTGTTCTGCTGGATAATCGTTCTTTCCAGGCAACGTTGGGACGAGTCTTCATTAAAAATTTAAATAACCCTCCCCTCCTTAAAATTCATTCCAAATAGTGAAAATGGTCAATTTTGCAGTTAGGCTAGTTCTGCTCTAAGGCGACGATCTGCATTATGCTTTACATTAATTATAACAATAAAGATATTTCTCATGTTGCATGCCTTTTTTATCTCATCTTTAGGGTCTGCATTCTAAATATATACTTTAGTTTTACTCCGCAACGCCATTAACCCAGTATCGCCCATCCTAACAACAAGGGGGACAAGGCTGCAGAGGAAAATAATTACCAAACCTTATTTGGTTGGCGGATATAAGTATAATATAGTTTTTTACACAAGTTTTTTGAAGCTATAATAGCATACCAAACTGATTTTAATTAATTAAATTAAAAATATTTTACTATGAGTATATAGGGAGAGCCAATTACATTTTTTTGTTTTTATATTACTTGTTTCATGTCCCCTAAAAATAAGGTTTATTTAGTATTATTCATGATAAAAGAAACCGTTTTTTTATATTAAAGAATTTGCTAGTCGACCTTTTACTAAAATTTGCATCTTGTTGCTTTTAATAAATACAATTTTAGGAATAACCGTATTCTGAGGCACCTCATGGGCTTATCACTTAACGGTTCACGGGTTAAAAAACAATTCATTCCTTAAGCAATTACATGCAGTAGCAAATGATAATAACTAAACTATTTTACTACAAATAACAACTGATTTAATATAACCGTATTTATTTTAGGTAAACAATAAATATCAAGACAAAATAACACTTTACATTGGTCGAATGTATCAAAGAAGGCGCTCCAGAGAATCCAGAAATACTGATGATGATGGAACCAGCTCCAATTATTCGGTTGAAAGTCTAAGTACCATTGGAACTCCTGAAAGTCTCTACGATGGAAAAAGCTACTTTTCTTTATTTTATCCTCCCGGTTCTGAGAGCGATTTTGATTTTTTAAAATCGACTGATGATCTTAATAAAGACACAACAGCTGAAACAATTCTGGATTCTACTAAAACTTCGGTTGAAACGAAGGATACATCAACTGATGTAGATTATGATCCACAAAAGTTTTTGAAAAATGCTTTGGGAGATGTGTCTTTCGATACACAGTCGCTGGTAATAATTTTGTTGTATTATTTAATTACCAGTCTGGAAACGAAACCGCCGACAATAGGAAATACGTGTATTCAATCCCTTCTACCATTTTACTATGTACTCTTCTACAATCCTTCTCTGCATCGAGCGCGCAAGCCGAACGAGATCTGGGACTGCTGGCTCAGCGCTTTCGCCTTTCTTCGGACGGCGACACGGCTCAGGTACACTCCACCTCGAATATTGCCTATGCTTTAATATACTATGTAATTTCTAAAGGCGCAATTCTACTGAGGCTATACTGGGCGACATATCGCATGCCACATTAAATTTTATTATTATATTAATAAATTTTAATAATAAACTAAGTTATTATTAAAAGGTTAAATAATAATAAAATTTAAAGAAATATAAATAAATAATATTTATTAATTTTATTACAATTAAATTAATGCGATGCATGAAATATGTCGCCTAGTGTTGCCTCAATGGAATTGTCCCTTTGTTGCCGCCGGTTTTGTTTTCAGACCTTAATACATATATAAATTATTCAAATTATATACAGGTAAACCATGTAAATTTTTGTTCGAAGGATAGAGTCGTTTTTAATCGCGAACCCTGGCGTAATTACGAGGAAGCCTGGGGGGTCGGGCTCCACTAGACGCGCCCCCTAGGAAAAATGTACCATATAGGCAAATGTTTAAAAAATTATAGGTACAGACGTGTAAGTAGGTACAACGTGCTATTGTAACTTTGTTACATACATATACACTATTGGAAAAAATGAACGGATACAAAAAAACTCCAAATGTTTTGACGTTTTCAAGTGGCTGTATTTCGCTTAAAAATGGTCGTACTGAAATTAAAAAAAGGGGCATTTAAAAGCTTAAACTTTTAAGTTTTAGGATCCTACAGGGAAATTTTTTTAAAGCAACGTGTACCACACAATCCTAATGAATATCAAAAAGATTTTTTATTGAAATTTCTTCGGTTTGTTTTTTATTTGGTCTACAAACTTGGAAAAAAATCAACCTAATCACTATATGGATGGGATAACTTGTTCATTCAGCTTTAATTTTCTTCTTTTAAAAGTTCGATACGACCACTTTTTGCTGAGATATTGAACTTTGAACGAAAAAGGACCTTTTGTCTTTAATTATCAATATCTTAGCAACGGCTGCGTCTGATTGCACAAGAAAATTAAGTAAGGTTTTAAAATCTTGAATAAATATTCCACAAAAATTGGTTGTGGTTTTTGAATTTTTTAAATGTTAATTTGAAAAATCAAGAAAAAAGGGCTTTTTGTGGCTTTTTGGTTAATTAGGCGCTAAATTAAAAATATCGAAAAAACCAGTAATGGTTAGTATGAATTTTACAGTTGAATATGCCTACAAAATCCTACAAAGTTTTGATTCAATCTCTCAAGCCGGTTTTTTGTTTTGTTTTATTCGATCAAATTTTAAAATGAATTAAAGGGTAACGATTTTTACTTTAAATGATCATATTCTTTACCAAAATTTAAACAAATGTTTTAAAAGTTTTTTTATGCAGTTTTATTAATAAGCACAAAAAACTTTAAAACTTTTTGTTGCATTAAGTTAAAAATTATGATAATATAATATCAAAATCGTGATACTTTAATTTTTTTTTAATTCGATCGGCTGGATGAATTGAATCGAATCTTTGTGGGGTTTTTGTAGGCATATTGAACTGTGAAAGGCACACTTAAGATTACTTATTTTCTCACTATTTTCAATGAATAAGTTATCTGATCCATATAGTGGTTAGGTTAGAACAAAATTTTCTAAGTTTGAAAACCAAAAAAACGAATCGAAAAAGTTAAAAAAAATCGTTACTTTAAAAACTCTTTACCATATCTTGAAACTCGAAACTTTAAGCTTTAAAATGTTTTTTTAAATTTCAGTACGATCATTTTTATACAAAATGTAGCTACTTGTAAAACGTCAAATAATTTGGAGTTTTTTGTATTCTTTAATTTTTTTACTAGTGTAGTATTGTATTAATAATTGTTGTAGGTGAGGCCCTGTTTATTTTCTGGGATACAAAAAATAATTTTGACGGATACACTTTAGGCTTGCAATAGTTACTCTTTTACTTGGGACGTTTTTTTGGTCTTCAAAATTTTTTGAACGCAATAAAACATACAAAGTTCCCGCCATTCCGATGGTTTTCTCGGGCTCCCCCTAGGGCCCCTTCAGGTTGTGATGGCTAGTTACGCTTATGATCGCAAAATTGTAAAGAAATATTCTTATACTTATTACCATAAAATACTTTTTGGATATTGCTTCATGGAGAGTTGCAAGGAAGTTAAACACATTTAATTTTGCAAAGAAGTGCCTTAAAAGTGAATTACTCCAAACAATTTAATAATATATTTTTTTTTCATTAAGTGTTCTATTAACCTGGAAATACATACCTATTTCTTTTTATTTTGTAACAGTAAGTTTAAAATGACACTTTGTAAAGGTACTAAGGATTATTTTATTTAATATCTAAGACATGAGACCTCGATAAGTAAACACTTATTGAAAAAGCCAACAGCTGTAGAACATTATTTCCTTAAAACCTCCTACAGGACAACTATCAGTAGCACTAATCCTAATTTTCCCAGCACCACAGATAAATCTCATGAAAAATACTTTGGTAGCAGATTTTTATTTTGGAATTTGCAAAGGCGAAGTTATTAGCGAGGCCTCTTTTGTTTTTCTCGGAACAAAACTTGAAGGGCAAAAAAAAACCCTTTTAGCACACTAGTTTCTCACTTTTTCATGTGATCTACACTTGAAAGACCCGTATAAAAATTTATACAATTACAAGCCTACAAAAACCTCCACTATGTTTTTACCTGTTATGTCACATTTCATACCTTCACCTTGCCGCGAGGCCCCTCCCCCAAGCGCGGCGACCGCCTACGACTAGCTACGCTACTGTTTATTAACAGGGACTTGCTCTATTGTAAAGGAAATTTAAGCAACGATGAATACCTGATCAACATAACTAAATTAATTAAACCACCGTACGAATAACTGGAGTAAAGCCACTCCGCCATCTGCGCGAAAACGATCGAGGATATCCGACAATGGATGTTTCTTGCATCTTGTCCCCGCTGCAAAATAATGAAAGTATGATGGATTTATTTAAACGTCGTGTGTAACTTAATTTCTTTTTTCAATGCAAGTGTTGAACCGAGTGGATCAATTAAACGGACGGCGCTTACTGGCCAAAGCTACACACCCGAAAGCGATATGCCGGTAGCGACTGTGAGACTATTATATAGTTATTTATACGTTGGTTAAACTAAGGATTGACATGACATCGTAAATGAAACTTATATCTTTGGTGTACCTAAATTAAATTTATTATTTTAGGATGTATCGTTTCCTAATTCACGATTGCAGAATTCACAAAGTATTGATACGGCTAACGCATCTTCTCTTTTATCGAAAGCTGGTTCCATATACAGTTCTATGCGAAAAAGTATTAGAAGAGCATGCTCTTTTAAAGATAAAAATCTAGATGAGACTGCGAAAAATAAGTAAGTATACATAAAATTAAAAAAATTGGATTCCTCCAAAGCTTTTTCTTTTAACAACTCCTAGTATTTATTTTTTTAAAGTCAAACTAAAAAAAGGGTTTTTAAATTATATGACCTAGGCTACCTGTACTATACCATCTGGCAGCAACTCTAGACTAGAAAAATAGGTAAATGTGTAAAAAAATAAACTGGTTTATTTATATTTTAGATATCGGGGTAGAGAGAGATGTCAATCATTTTCTCCCGAGAAATTTGGAACTGCGGAAAATTTGATGCAAGAATTATATGTTCAAAACGGCATAATATTTCAGGTGTCAAAAGCACTAACCTATTGTAGAAATACCAAGGACATGGCAAGCCGGAATATATTGAAGCGGAAAAAATTCTTTTAGTTGCTTGTAAGTGAAAAAAGTAAACTTAATTACTGAGTCCATTTTGGGGCATAGTTACACAGGGTAATAAAAAAGTATACTGTCAAACTTTAAAGGACTAATCCTTGCATTATGTTAGGATAAAAAGTTTACAATGTGTAAAACTTATAAAAAGAAGTTTTTTTGTAATGATATTATTTAACAATTTTTCTTTATATGGCAATAATATTTATAGTAATACAAGGCTCCTTTAGCCATAAATTGATTAAATTTATTAGGTAAGTCCAGCGCCATTAAAACAAAAAAATTTAACAAACAAAAAATGTTCGCCATTGGCTTTTGTTCATTTCTTAATTTTTCTGTGCAGAAATATAGTTTTTATCAAAAAATAGGGATCTTTTTAAAAACATCTAAATTACGAAAACTAATGGTTAATATTATGTTATTTAGTATTGGTTGCTTTAATTACACAATTATTATTAAAAAATGTATTGAAAAAATCCAAAAGATTTTTTAAATGTTTTTGTGTGGTTTAGCGGCATACATTTACATATATATAGTTAGACCCATATTTATTTCATTCTAAAAGCGATGCCGCCAAGTACACAAAAAATGATAAAGCAAATAAACCCTTTTGTGAACAGTGATTTATTGCTGCAAAAATATTCAACCCGACGACTACGCCACGCGTTACAAGTTTTATGGTACGCCAGAGACGAAGTAAGATAATGTTTTTTAAGTACGTGGTACGTGTTTTTGCATAAATTTTATTTATTTATCTAAAAATATGTAATCAGGCTCTGTCAGAGGCTATGTGTACGTGTTTTCGAAAAGGTTTGTTTGCTTTATTATTTTTTGTGTACTTGGCGGCATGGCTTTCAGAATGAAATAAATATGGTCTTAACGTTAACTTACGTAGACACACTGTGTTTTATTTAAAAAACTCAAATAATTATTTTCTTTCTCCAAGAGGTTTCTGATTTTAAATAACTTAAAGAAACAAAAAGTTTAAAGACAATTTTTATCAAAATCGGAGCTGTCTCTGAGGACTTTTGAAGAAAATGCTTCATTGACGCGACTACATGTTTTTATTTTGTTACTTGATGACTTTAATATCGAATAACTTTTGAACCAATT
Source organism: Listronotus bonariensis (assembly GCA_014170235.1). Taxonomy (NCBI): domain Eukaryota; kingdom Metazoa; phylum Arthropoda; class Insecta; order Coleoptera; family Curculionidae; genus Listronotus; species Listronotus bonariensis. The sequence continues at coordinate 54,214 of JACEGR010003833.1, read as the reverse complement.
AAGTTAGCAAAGGTCATAAAATATCTTTTTCCAAGGCCGTTAAAAAATGCTGTTTTTAAATCGTTAACATTAGGTTAGAGTACTTTATTCTAGTACACTACAAAACACCACAAAAAAAGTAACGTCACAAGAATAAATATATTAACCAGAAGGATATCTCGAAGGCGGCTTCTTTGATGTCTCCTAGCGCGTCTCATGACCTCGAACTGCATATTTTGCAGGCGTTTCATGAGCGTACCTAAGAAATTAACATGTTTAGGCGCCTATCTCTTAAAAATATATTTTAATATTATTATAATGCATTTTATAACATCTATGCAATCAAATAAAACAGATGCTTTAATAATATGTCGTATTGAGATATATTAATAATTATTATGAAATGTGTCTATTTATTTTCGCATATGACAATTTTTTATTTTTCATATTTTTGAAGTTTCTATTTATCCATTTGAGGGTATGGAATAGTCTAACTGTAACAAACCATTTAATTAAATAACTAATTGGAAATTGTTCACAAGGATGTAAAAACTATTTTTAAACGGTTTTACTTGACCTGTTTGTTATTTATTTGGAATTATTTTTTGGGTCAAATCTAGTAATTGAAATTTGACCCCTTCCTGACGACCGATCGATCTGAAATTTGGTACACTTCCTTAGTCTTGATGACAATACAATATAACATATTCTTTATGATTGTAAATCCAACATGGCCGCCGATACAAAATGGCGGATTACATATTACTTTACTACAACCTCAATATGGGTATCAAATTAAAGGGCTTTATTGGTAGAATAGAACCCATTATGAAAAAATAAAATCCAAGATGGCCGCCGCCACAAAATGGCGGATTATATATTTTTTTTTCACAAATACCTCAATATGGGTATCAAATGGAAGGGCTTGATTGGTAGAATAGAACCCACTATAAAAAAATTAAAATCCAAAATGGCCGCCGCCACAAAACGGCGGATTACATATTTTTTCTCACAACTACCTCAATATGGGTATCAAATGAAAGGGTTTGGTTGGTAGAATAGAGCTCACTATAAAAAAAATCAAGATGGCCGCCGCCACAAAATGGCGGATTACATTTTTTTTCACAAATACCTCAATATGGGTATCAAATGGAAGGGCTTGATTGGTAGAACAGAACCCACTATAAAAAAATTAAAATCCAAAATGGCCGCCGCCACAAAATGGCGGATTACATATTTTTTCTCACAACTACCTCAATATGGGTATCAAATGAAAGGGCTTGGTTGGTAGAATAGAGCTCACTATAAAAAAATAAAATTCAAGATGGACGCTGCTGCAAATGGCGAATTACATATTTTCCACAACTACTTCAATATAGAATCGTTGGTTAGTTCTGGTTAGTTATAGTAAGGCGAACTCAATAGAATGAGAAGTATCAACTAACAACAAAACTAAAAACTTGAAAATAAATTATGTAAAAAAACTTTTTATGTTAAACGGTTTTATTGTACTAAAAGCTAAAAAATAATTCGGTAAGTCCTAGCTACCAGATCGCACCAATCTTCTCATCAATCTGGGGTATTGATCAGACAAATAATAAAATCGTTGGGCAATTGACATTTCTATCATAATATTTACTCTGGATACGCTTCAGTTTTTTAAAATATGTATTGTATAATTTACACAAGTGTCTATTTATTTTTCCATATGACAATTTTTCTATTTTTAACATTTTTGAAATTCTTGTTTATACATTTGAGTGTATGGAATAATCTAACTCTACCAAATAATTTAATTAAATAATTAATTGGAAAATTTTCACAAGGATGTAAAAACTAGTATTTTTGCAGATATTTTCAAACTTTTGAATTAATTTTTTTGTATTACAATACTTTCAAAATTTATTTGAAATAAAGTTTCTAATAATGAAATAAACTTTACGAAGTCATTGTGAGGCATATTCAAATTTCTAAATACGTCTAAATTAGCATTTTTATATGCTTTATGGTAACAAAACAAAGTCTTCTTCCATGATAGGTAATTAATTACACAATTCACAGAAAAATCACTAAACAGAATATTATAGTCCAGAAAAATAAAACGTATCGCAATAAACTATATAAAATACATTGACCGTTACCGAGTCGTTGCTTCGCCTTTCACTACTGCACTGGCAATTTCGGTTTAGAATTTCGGTTTAGTAGCCCTCGAAGGTCACAGCCTGCGCCGCTCAAGGTAAAAGAGATATCCTTCTGGTTAATATATTTATTCTTGTGGTAACGTTTTTCAACACTTTGAAGCTTTTTTACACTTTAAATTAGTGTTTTGTTTTAATGCCTACTATAATAAACTTAAATATCAATTTATGCAATTTAACAGTAAACACGACATCACCTGAACCAAAGGGTCAAGTTTCCTTTGATTTCGTCATTACTTCTTTTAGCATGTGTCACTAGTTTTAAAATTTGACAGTTTGCAAATAAATTTCATAGAAATTATTGAAAATTAATAGTTCAAATGAATTTGAATGACTAAGAAATTAAAAATGAATTTATACTCTTTTAGTATTATTTCTACAAAAAGTAAGTACTTACATACAATTTTTAAAATTAAATTATAAATGCATAGTTATTTGTGTCTTTGGTAATTTTCTAGAAACCTGCGGAAACCCGATTTTAACGAAATTTGGTATACGGGGTTTTTGGGGTGCTGATCACGAATCTGAAGTTTTTTGGCGGAAACGTTTCGTTCTCGAGATATTCATCATCAAAGTTCAAATTTGAACTAAGCCTATTTTCACTATATTCCCCCTTCTTTTGCACACAATTCTTGATTTAAAGCTAAAGTTTCACACAATATTTGATTTTCACCTTTTAAAACCCCGTTTTTTACGTTTTTACATTATTTTTGCATTAAATTGCGTGGCTTTTCTTTGATAAGGCGGCAACCATACATACACATTGGGCTTCATGGCACACTGAAATTGAAATGATTCAAAGCTCTACGATTTAATGCAAAAATAATGTAAAATACGTAAACCAAATTTCGTCAAAATCGGAGTTGCCGCAGGTTTCTAGAAAACTACCGTGTGTTTTTTTACTCATGGGATTGCCGCACTCGCCTAAGGGCTCGTGCTGTCAAACTTCCCATTCGTAAAAAAGTATCTCTTTATGCGCTTGTTACATAAATTACTATTTTGTAGAGCGTTAAATTTGCAACAAGAATTATCATGTGTCAATGTGATCCGTTTATTAGTAGATAATTTAAAAAATTAAAAATAATCGGAGAAGTTTCTCCATGTTAATTCAGCTGTCCAACGAAAAACAACGTATGTGCATATAATATTCCATATAACATACGATGTTTTTCCGTAGGATGGCAGAATTATACTTAAAACTTTGGTTGTCGAGGGATCGGGTTAAATTCAAAATTAGGAGCTGCAATTTGGCATGTTTTTTTTTCAATACAGGGTGTTTTCTAATTGCGGTAAGAAAATTTAAGGGCGTATTCTTACCCATTTATATGAAAAATGTTTATATAAACATGGGTCCTCAAATTTTCGTTCTCAAGCTACAAACTTTTCAAAAAAGCCTAAAAATTTCTAAAATACCTTTTAAATAAAATTTGTCAGACTACCTATAAATGTTAGTTATTAAGGTATTTATTATTGTTACATAATTGCTAATAGAAAGTTATAAACTTGATTTTAAAAAAATGTCCCTGTGTTTATTGTATGGTCCAGGAATATGCGGTTTAGAGGTTTTTTGAAAAACTAAGCAAGCTACGTAAAAATATTAAAAGTAAGAGAACTTGTATTTTTTGGCGTACCGTTTTTTGCCAATAATATTAGCTAAGATGCGTCCCACACCGCCAGTGGTCTCACTAATTAAAATTAATTTAGGGCTAAATTTACTTTCTAATTTAGCAAATACCACAACCTAATTTTATTAAAATCGGATAATACATGTATAAGATATTATTAAAAATCCTATTTTCTGTTTAAAGTTTAACATACCCTGCATGGGCGCCGGCTGGGGGACTGGGGGGACAGGAGGGGGATTTAGATAATTGTAGCACACTTACAAAAATATTAAGCAAATAGTTGCTATTTATAAACTTTTTTAGAAAAAGTTAAATTAGATGTTTGTTGGTGCAGACTGTCCCAGAGGAAATAAATTTTATTTGCTGACAACTGTCAAAATTTCGTATTTTAAGGTTTTTTGTTGGTATTTTTGGTTTATTTTTGAAGCTTGCATTGTAGCTATTCCAGCTAGTGTACTTTCTTTGAGATTTGTGATCCGCAGTAGTTAGAGAGGTCAGGGCCGTATTAACTGCCCTAGGCTAGAATTCGCGGAAAAATTTTTTTGAAGAGCAAAAAGAAAAAAAAAGGTCCTTCCCCCATTTCACGTGTATTTCATTCCAAAGCACCTTATTCACAAAGAAATTAGTCGGCAAAAATCTCCACCCGGCCAAAACTTTTTTAAAAACTCACCTGTCTGGCGCCTTTTTTTATGGCGCCCTAGGCTGTAGTCCAGTCAGCCTAATGGATAATACGGCACTGAGAGAGGTAAAACTTTAAATATAAAATAAAAGTTCTTCGAATTAAAGCTCGTTAAACCCATGGAAGTAATTATCAATCAATATTATCAACCAAAGATGTGCTAAATAAATGTACTTTTATTCATACCATAAAACAACGTTTAAAAATGTTTTTAACCATGCCACCAACAACGACAATAATGGAACGTTCATTTAGCACACAGGCGACAACCAGAATAAAGAACGGGCGTGCGACAAAGGAGCGAGCGATTTTTTGAATACAAAGGCTAAATTCGCCCGCCCGCTGGGTTTTGGGAAACTCGCTGGCTCGCTTGTCGCTGGCGCGCTCTTCAGTCTGGCCGTTCCCTTAAACGTGTAAAAACTTGATTGCGTTCTATAACGCAAGATCGTCTATGCCTTTTAAGCGTTCATGGTCCACGAATTGTAGCACAAAAGGAAATTTTTATCAAAGATGTAATACATTTGGTCAAAATAGAAGATTTTAATTTTCATTTCATTATTTTTAGTTTTATGATTCAGTAATCATTATTGGTAAATTTTTTACCGTTGTTCTTAGGTTTTAATTTTTCATATCCCTGCATGAATATTCAAACGGTTGTGTGAGATGAGATAATTTTTGTGTTAGTGCAAAATTAGCAGTGGGGCTACTAGTCACTGGTATTTGGAAGGATGGCTTAAGCCCCTGTTTATAGAGTATATTTGCCGAAACAAGACAGACTAATATACTTTAAATGTTTAATAATTTTGGAGAAGCCAATCGCCGGTTCCGGGGGCTTAACCTCTAGCTACCCCCTTAATTGCGCCTATGAAAATAGGCGATTTTAACGGCGGGAAATTTTAAATAAAAAAATGTCTGCCTGGTGCTCCCCCTCGGATTTCATCCAGGAGGCGCCCATAATACCCTGTATCTTAAAAAAAAGCATTTTCGGACCTATGTTTATATAAACTTTTTTCATAAAAGTGGCCAGGTATACTTTGTTAAACTTTCTTACCGCAATTAGGAAACACCCTGTATATTTGGACCACCCTCTATTCTACAGCCTTACTATACGTTCATCTTTTTTAGCATGCCACAAAGAAGCTATTCAAAATGCCCTAGATGCGACCGAATTTGGTGAAAAAGAAAGGAACTGTCAAAACTACAATGGAACACTAAACATATCCAGTATTGTCTATTATTTAAAGGGAGATGTTTTGACCGAAACAGAACCCCTTAATAATTTTACTGAATATTTTGTGGTTGTAGTTACATGCGGAAAAACCGTTTTGTGTAGCAAAGTTTTAAGAGCAGATAAAAATGGAGAAATAAAAGTAGACAAGACGTTTACCCTGAGTGGCCTGACAACGGATTTTGGAGTATCTGTTGCGATTTACTCCATGAACGTTAGAAATTTAGGAAAAAGTAGTGGACATGATTTTAAAATGCACAAAAAGGTAAGAGTTGTTATGTGTTATACAGGGTGTCCGAAAAGGTAAGGTCAAAAATGATAGGGGTGATAGAGTGAGCCAAAAAATTTTAGAACTTCATATAAAAAAAGTTCAATCGCGCTTAGTTAGGAGATACCGACTTCCAAATTTGGAGTAGAAAACTAATAATTATAACTTTAGAACTGTTGCCACAGTACCAATCATATTTGGGCAAGTTAAATCCCTATAGTAATGTATTTTTCCATATTTATGTAAACGGCTGTTCAGTGAGTCAGGATTATACAGGGTGACACAATTTTTCTTTTTATATTATGTATGCATTTTTAAGACAGGTGACAAACCTGACATTTTGCTGGAACGTTAGATTCCTTTTTTTTTCAAAAAGGTATACTTTATTTGAATCGATATCTTGGACCGTTTTTCATAAAATCACATTGTTAATCCAGGCATACCAGCATTTTGTATAATAATACAGGTAAAGACTGTTTTTTATAGTTTTACCGTATTTTAATAATTTTTCGAGAAAAAAAAATATTACATAAAAAATGGTGGTTTGTCGGGATTTAAAATGTTATTTAGTTAGAAACGATCCACAATATCGATTTAAATAAGATAAATCTTTTTGTAAATAAATATTGAGGAAATTAAACCGTCAAAGCAAAATGTTAAATTTGTCACCGGTATTAAAAATGCATACAATAAGTGAAAAAATCGTAGCAATCTGTATTTTTCTTTTATCTGTATGACAGTCCACGAAGGCTCTATACGTAAGTGCCAGAGTACCGTGGGTGTCGGGTTATTAGATAATATATAATGTATAATTTTGACTTAAGGAATTGCCGTTTTTCTATGGAAAGAAGCACCAGTATGAGGATATTTAGTGACTCAAATATCATTGGTACTGTGACAACAGTTTAAAAGTTATAACAGCTATACTGGACAATTCTTCAGAGCAGAAGCCATGGAAATACCTATAAAAAAGCGATAAATATCCCACAGCTCGACGATGGGCAAGAGAGGGAAGCCTTTCTGTAAGTGAAGGATCATTAATGAGACGAATAGCTCTTCTTTGAATGGAATCAAGAATGCTTAGGGTTGTGGGGGACGCCATGCCCCAGCTATGAGAACAATATTCCAAGGGAGGTCCGATTTGGGACACATACAAAGTGTATAAATTAGAAGGGAAAAAATACTTTTGGCTCGAAAGAGAACCAAGCTTTTTTGAAGCTGCCGTGGCTATAGATACAATATGTTTATGCCAGTTAACTTTACTTTCAAATGTGACGCGCACAAGATAGAAGGTGTCTTTGCTCTGTAAAACTTGGCCGCTCATAAGTAGAAGATGAGTATTGGATGACCCTTTTCGCGACAAGGAACACGATTGTGTTTTGTATGCATTAAAATGGACGAGATTTTTGGCGCCCCAATCCAATATTAAATTAAGTTTCTGCGAAAGAGATATCTGCATCGCTCTGCGTTTGTTTTCCAAATCAGGTTTAGTGATGGGTTTAGGAACCTGAAAACTGGAGTGAAGGGTACTATCGTCGGCGAAACTATGAATGGAATTAGTTGTGGACAAGAGAAGGTCGTTGATGTGAAGGAGAAACAATGTTGGTGCCAGAACTGAGCCCTGAGGCACTCCAGCATTTACTTGGTGAAAGCAAGAAGAATGGCCGTACACAATACCCGACATACGTCGATCAGATAGATAACTAGGGAGCCAAGTACAGAGTTTAGTTGCAAGACCATAGGAGGGAAGTTTATTAAGAAGTGCGGCATGCCAGACCTGATCAAAAGCTTTGGATATATCAAGAGCAACGATCTGGGACTCACCTAGAAACTCAAGAGACTTATTCCAGCAGTGTAATACAAAGAAAAGAAGATCTGCTGTAGATCTTTTGTGGCAAAATCCATACTGTCTGTCATTTGTGAAGGTCAATATCTCCCTAACCGCCATCATTTTTGACTTCACCTTTCTGGACACCCTGTATGGAAGAATGATAACTTTCTTTAGTTCTTAAATGCCTTAAACCTACCATAGTCCCATAATATGGTTACCAAGAATAGTTTGCATCACTACGGGAAGTATTTGTACAATGCAATTCCTTTAGGCAGCTTTATACCAAGCGTTTTAATAAAGTGTTAAAGAGTGCTTTAATGGAAAGTGCAAACTATTCTTTGGACGAATTTATTGAGAACACTATTTCTATTTTAATGACTCTATGAGAATTGAAACCGAATTTTTAAAAATTGTTTGTTATGATTGTGTTTTTAGTATAGGTTTGTATGTGTTATATAAGTTTTAAATTTATTACTATCTTAAAAGAATTGTTATTTACTTTTTATACTAACTACACCATTGTATATGTAGTTTTTTTTTAAAGTGTAAATAAAGTTGGTTGTTTTTATTTATTTCATCAAATTTTATCTATTTATTTTATTTATTAATTTATTTGTTTGTTTTTAAATGTGTGACAATTTTAATTTTGATGTTATTCTTTTTGTCTATTACCAGTTTCTTTTATGTGTGTATAGTTTGTATTTTAATATAGTTTTTGTCTTGCGGGGAAAATTAGGATTAGTGCTACTGATAAGAGTTGATACCTGTAATAGTTTTAAAGAAGTAATATTGTACAGCTGTTGGCTTTTTTAACAAATTTTGATTGATTGACCGATTCTTAAATTTTAAAATATTTAAAAAAACACGAAACATCCACAGCATATCTTTTTTCAGTTTTTTCGTAATCGAAACTCCTGATCATTGCTCCTAATATTTATATTTTTTTATAATTTTTAGGACCGAAAAGTCCCCTGTCCATCAACAAGAGGATTTTTTAATTTTCATCATCGATCCTCCCAACGAAATTTGCTGGTAGAAAACGTTTCGAGTATTAAACCATCTTCATTTACTCTCTGGGGAACATGCACCCTAAGATGTGCCGATATGGAAAGAACACACTTTAGAATGCACCATGTGCCGCTTTGTTCTTCATTAGAGAGCTACTTTACTGCTGTTTTAAGCAGTGAAGTCAAACTTAGCAACAGGATGAATGGATTTCTAACCATTGGTATTGGTAAGTATATACAGGGTGATTCTAAATAAATGGGAAAAATTTTAGAAGGTGATTTTACACCAAGGAATAAGAAAAAAATTCCCATATACATGTGTCCTAAATCTCATAGTTTTTAAACTATGGGGTGTTAATTTTTTTAAATATTGTTTTTTATAATAACTTTAATAACAATTCATATATTTTTTAAAAATTTGCACCCTTTGCACCAGAAGACATTTTTTGGCATACAAGAAAAAATAATTTGTACCAGTATCGTTCATGAGAGGTTTAGGTTAAATATTTTTTAAAAAGAAAATATTACGCCACTGCATTTTTCCAAAATAAAAATCTTCATTTAAATCCCCAGTTATTTAAGAACAAATTTCATCTGCTGCCTTTTTTTGTTTGATGTACGGTTTTCGCGTAAATCAATAAAAACCATTTTTGGCATGGTCGATAAGTTGTATTTCTAATATAAAATTCTACATTAAAAATTAATTTTCGTTATTTATTCTTCAATTAGATAGGAGTTTGACCATGCCGAGAAATGGTTTTTATTTATTTAAGCGAAAACCGTACATCAAACAAAAAAAAGTAAGGAGTTAAAATTTGCTCTAAACTAAATGGGGATTTAATAAAAGACTTTTATTTTAGAAAAATGAAGTGGCGTACCATTTTTGTATGTCAAAATAATCTTTTGATGCAAAGGGTGCGTCACCCAATTTTTTAAAAATATCTGAATGGGTATAAAAGTTATTATAAAAAAAATATTTTTATAAACAAAATTTTGGTGGAAAATCAGCTTTTGTTTAGGAACACCCTGTATAAAAGCACTGCAGATTATCCTAGGTGAATTAGAATTTGGTGCGCAAATAATTAAATTAAAATTTAACTTTAAAAATATGCTAAACAATTTTTTAAATCCAGTTATTTATAACTATTTTTACGCAAAACCTTTTAGTTTTTCTAAAACAATAAAGTAATATTACATTTTACCCATATTTGACCGTATTAATACACCTAATCACCAAAGACACCTGTCGTTTCAGCGTCGCTCGTCGAAGCAAAACCGAACGGCCTGGCTATCTTTATCTATTAGCTCTAATAAAAAAGATGCGAGACTGTTCGAGCGTTATGATACCGTAAATGATTTAAATTATTTTTTTGCCATCCTGGGTCGGTCTTGGGTTTTGTTACAGATACAAATCGATATTGTGCCAGAATTTGTGTCCTTTTTTAGCTCATTGTACTTACTCTTAAAATTTATTACTGACTTGTTGTTTATTTTTATTTACGAGTAGCATTTTTAAAGCTAAATTTAGTTATTTAGGCAAAGGTAATTGCTCATGCAGTTTAAGTTTGTTATTGCTTCTATATTTCTGATTTTTTTCGCTTTGCAGTACTTATTTTAAATATTTTTTCTTGTCATAAACAAAAGAATATTTTTTTTCAGAAGACAAAGAACATTTAGTGTGGAACCGAAGATGGTGTGCTCTGGAAGGTTCTCTCCTAAAATATTGGAACTATCCTTCCGAAGAATTTTCTTCGGATCCTATTGGGTCAATTGACCTCACGCATGCTACTGAACAAGTAGCGCCTGCAGACAGAAGCATATGTCCGAGACCAAAATCATTGTGCTTATTATTAAAATATGAAGATACAGTTTCAAAATACTTTTTATCTGTAGACAGTCTTGAAGAAAAACAAGATTGGCAAAAAGAAATTAATTTTGTTATTGGTACTTTGGGTGCTTGGAAATGTTTAGGTTATAAAAGAAAGAGTTAGATTTCTTTATCAAAGATAATGGCTATTTAGAAAATGATTATTTTTTCACTTTGATTTAGGGCCATATTACGCTGCAAGTTTTCAATAAAAATGTTGGTAGTATAAGTTATTTATGATAGGTCTGTATGTGTGTAGATCCCTTTATAGAGGACGGTGTGCCCTTTAGCAATACGATGTTCTTAATGAAATTATAAATAAGACTTACCTTTTTTAAGGTATTTTTATTTTTATTACCAGTTTGACTAAATGTTAAAAATAACTTTTATTTTATGTCGACATTTGTTTAATGGGTTTGTTCTTTAGGAGCTTATATTCTTAATTTAAAATTTGTGTTTATTTTTTTTTAACAATATTTATTGTTACTGATAGTTTCAAGAAAACATATTTATAAATGATTAATTTAATGATATACCAGATTCAGTTATTATTACCACTGAAACTTTCCAATACCAATATAAACCAATTTGTGTAAGCATTTTATATGAACATATTTGGCAACAGTGCACAAAATACATAACTTTCAAAACGCTTTAAGACCAAATGATATCGTTACAGTTATTTGGAAACTGGAAGTGGGGGAACTTATGCGTAACTGGACATGAACTTTTAGAAAAGATTTCCTGCATAAACGCAAACCTTTTAAAAATATATCAAATTTAGTGTTTAACTTGTTTTTTTTTCTAAAAACACAAATTTAATAAAGAACTTTTTTTTATATAAAACGTTAAAAAAGATATTTATATTATAATCTGCAGTATGAACTTCAGCAGGAGTACACACTATTTTTGACGCCACACAAAGATGGATGTACTTGACGTCAGTTGTTAAACGTGTACCCAGAGTAGTAATCTTACTTTTTCTTTTTGTTTTTGTTTTTCTTTTTCTTTTTCTTTGTCCTTTTCTTTTTCTTTTTCTTTTTCTTTTTCTTTTTCATTTTCTTTTTGTCCTATTATTATGATAGATTCACTGTGTTGCTGGTGATCAATATGAAATGACCCTTATTTATCTGTATATTGCTTGTTGACTTATGCGACCATAAAATTTTAATAAAAAATTACAAAAACGAATTTGTAAAGAAAAAATATATTTTTTAATATTCTTTATAGTTCCTAATTACAAACGTAGTGAAATATTTGCAAAAAGGGATAAAACGCTCCTACATTTGGGTACATTTAAAAATTAGGGTTTTATACTTACTTACATATAGTAAGAGCTGCCATTATAGTTAGAAAGTGTAAAATAATTAAAATTGTATTTTTTTTTTGGAAATAATGTTGTACGATATTGTTTTTTTACTTAATTTACTCTTACTTGTTAACACTAATTAAAGTTTTATATTACAAATAGAGCAGGTAATATTTTTTGTATACTCCATTAAATTTCCTTACAAAAGTTTTGTTTTAATACTGAGTGAATATATCGAATTAGGTTTCTTTATTGTTTTGCCACTGTGATTTTCAAAATAAAACTTTGTTTTGCAATTTTTGTTTTTATTTATTTTTACTTAATACTAAACTTTAAGATATTTGTTAATAATAAAAATAATATCTTATTTTATGTTACATCATTTAACAAATTATTACAAAACGTGCAATGCTTAATATGTAAAAAGGAAATTTTTATCTTTTATAATTTGGTTAATGAGTTGTGGTAAATTTTGTTTACTAAAAGGTAAAATAATTTTAATTTGTACAAACTTATTTTTTTTACATCGACATTTATTCTTAGTAACAAAGTGTGATCTATAAGATAACACTGGAAGTGAAGAAGGCGGAAAGACATGGAATAACTTATTAAAAAAATACATTTTTAGTATAATGTTTATATTTAACATTTTTTATAAAATATTTACTTTGAATCATCTTTTTGCAATAAAATATAGTCTTTAAAAATGTGTAAATAGGTTGTTTTTTTACAGTTTGTCTTTCGCAATTTATTTGAAAAAAGGTGTAAAATTCATAAAAAAGGGGTTTTAAAAGATAAAAATCAAATAACGTGTGCGACTTTACCTTTGAATCAAGAATTAGTAGAGGTACGCCATGCCCCGCCCAGCGGGTAACGCCGTCCAGTCATAATTTCTAAACGCAACCTCTAATCGCTTCGCGAAACTGCTTTTATTCTTTCAGTCTTCAAAAATGTTTTGGATGTAGTCTGGTGTATGTTTTCTTCTACGTAAATTCAAACGTTACTACTATAAATACTTAAGTATTAATTTGCATCGTTGATATATCAAAGTGTAGATGATTGATTGTTTGTATTTTATTAAGCATTATTAAAATATTATGTTTGGTAAGTTTTTTAAAGAAAATTGCAATTTTAAAGAAAAAATACTTTTCTCTAGGCGGTAAGACCGCCTAGAGAAAATTGCTTTGGCCAAGGTGGTAGTGCCATATTATCCATTATGTAGAGTAGACAACTGCCTAGGGGCTCAGTCTAAAATTGGGGCCACACGATTGTAAAGTGCGAAGTTGTTGGATAAAATGGAAAAGGTAATGTTTTTTTTTTGAAATTTATAAGGAAAGAAGCCCCGAGGAAAGGAGACAACTTTTTTTTTGTTATTTTTTTGCTTTTTAAGTTTTTTTTTACAGAGGGGCCCCGAAAGTTAAATTGCCATGGGCCTTTAAAGTTATAATTTGTCCTGCAAGGTGGCACGAAACCATATATGTGTCAGTTAGCCGAGTAGATTAAATTTAAAATTTTGTTAGGTATTACTAACATTGTAATTTATCTATAATATTTTTATAAAAAAATATAATAATAATAGAGACATTTTGCACCTCTTAAAATAACAGACGATTTTTGGCCTCCTTATGGTTATCGTTATTAAACATAACGATTACGGCAGCAGTTTTAGACAGAGATTTTGCAACCTCTTTTAAGAAATTTATCTTGCGTCTGCGCTTTCGACCCATAACCTTATTTTTGCCTGTGGTTCACCGATTTTAAAGTTTGCGAAAAATCAGTATTTACTTTTATTCTCCAGAAGTTATATATTGATATTTTCATATATATGCAAACAGTTCTCTTGATTTTGTTTTTTAAAGTAGATGTAAACAATACAGTATAAGCAAAAAAGCAAGTGTGCCAGATTGTAACATGTAAATTAATTACTGATTTAAAACATCCTTAAAAATGCAAGTCCGTTTTAATTTCTTTACACTATTTTATTTTTCTTACTGCTATCATAGAGTAAGGAAATTATGTTACTTTATGCTGCTATGAATTTTTCGCTAATTATTCGTTATGTATCAATAATATTTTAATTAATACGGTATTAAAATTTCAACCTTCTTAAATAATTGATATTAAAAATTTTACAATTCGGCAACCACGCAGTTTACCAATAACGATAACGATAACGATAAGCTCTTCGGTATTCATCCGTAATTAAAGAAGTCCGTTATGGTTAATAACGATAACGGATCATGTCTGCGTTACTGCGCAGTCTCAGAATACCGTTAACCACAACGGAATTGCAAAATAAGAGGTGCAAAATGTCTCTATTATTATTTTTGTTTTTTAATCGAATAGTTCGAATTTTTGAATTCTTCGAAATTCGATGAATAATTTGAAAATTTTTAAATAATTCGAAAAGTTTTGAATAATTCGAAAAATTTCAGATATTCCAAATATTTCGAATAATAAGAAAATTTTTGAATAATATACAAATTATGCGAATTATTCACTAAATATCAAAATATAACTGGATTCTCTATTTTATCGAACTGAGATTCCATAACATCGGGCATCAAAATATTCTACTGACCCATAATATCCTTTTTGATTAAAAATTTAATATCCGAAGAAGACAATTGCTTAATTTTAGTTGTACGCGAAGGAGTTCAATCTCAACGGTACAAGATAATTAGCAGAATAAGTATTTACATAGGACGCTAGCTTGAGCCTTCTTTATGAAAAAACAAACACTCTGAGTATTAAAAAATGTGTTTTATTTTAAAGAAAATCAAATCAAATATTTTTACAAATATTTACAAGAAAAAATCTAAAGGTAAACTAAAACTAAGTACTTACTGCTAATCTTAGGTAACTAACAAGTTTTTTAAAAATACCATAAATCCTTGTTTAGGTCTGTGTTAAATATCAACACAGTAAATTTCATAAATTTCACTTAAGTCGTTAGATCTCCGGCCTGTACACACTGAAAACCACACTGTTATTTAAATTGTCACTATTTAGTTAAAAAGTTTATAATGTCCGATAAAAACTGCTCTTTAAAACTATTTTAAAATACCTTTTAAAGAATCTTTAATTTTTAGTTATATTTCAAAAACATAAACGTTAATTGTTCAAATTTCGTTGAATAATATTTATTTTAGTTCAATAAAGACAGAGATAAAAACAGACAAAATCTTGATTTGTTATTGCTTAATAAATTAAGCCAGCACCTCGTTAACTTGACTATTAAAGTTGAAGACAACGTCGTGTCTTTTAATTTTATAAATGTTGACAAAATCTTGAAATTTAGTTTTTAAACAAGACAATCGTCGTGCCTTATTTTTACTTTTGCACTGTTAAAACAAGCGTCGTGTTTTCAACAGGTAAATACGAACAAATATAATTAAAACAAGCGTCGTGTTTTAATTTCACTTTTAAACTGTTAAAACAAGCGTCGTGTTTTCAACAGGTAATTATAAACAAATAATTAAGACAAGCGTCGTGTCTTAATTTTACTTTCACTTGAAACGTTTGACGAACGTCGCGTCATGTAAGAGAGTGTCCGCGGGAACGATCTGTCCACTGCTGGTTGTCTCGGTACACTTACTGTCCTGTCCCAAAAACATTGGTATTTATACCCACGCATCCCTGGCTTGCGGCGCGGGAATTCGGTACTGTGCGTTTTGAAAACATTAATGATGATTTTAATGTTTAATTTTAAATAGAAATTAAAGTTTTTATTGGGAAAATTGTTGTACTAAAAGAATATTAAAGTGAATTGTGATTTAATTGTTGCTGTGTCCGCAACATTAGTATATATTTATCTCAGTCAGTAACAAAAAATCTTAATACTATTATACTAGCAAGAGATCTTCCCAATTCATTTTACCTTTTACAATTTTTAATTTACTTTTGAAAAAAAGTGAGAAGAGAAAAAGATTATACACATACTGATAGAGAAAATTAATTTGTTTCAAGAGATAAAATCTTGATTTAACACCATCCGGGAAAAAATATTTAATTTTATAGTAAAACAACTTTTAATTTGTTGGCGGCGTTGTCCACCCTAGGTGGGTGGCGTAATCCAACCTATCGGGTATCTCGGCCCATTGGTAGGGTCTTAAAAATGTAAAGTTTTTTTACTGAAAAGTTTACTTATACAAAAATTATGCTCAATTTTTGTATAAGTAATATAAACAATAAATTTGAGCAATCAACTACATTTTTAATAAAGAGCTATATATTACTGACACCCAGACCTTCCCTATTTGCCAAAAAAAAACGGGAAATATAGTAAAAACAGGTTAGTCCAAATTTCAACTTTGATGATGGATATCTCGAGAACGAAAGGTTTCCGATTTTTTTTCAGAATTCGTGATCAGTAAAAAAAACCCGCAAAACAAATTTATTCCAAATTGGAGTTGCCGCAACTTTCTAGAAAATTACCTTTTTTAACTACCAATCGAAAACACATCGTGCCACTCCGGTACCTTTATGGGTCTTGTCACACATAACCGCAACGAGTCCGCAAACGTACGTCTCGCTAATTAAGCAGCAAGCTGACGTCATTTTTTATTTATTTTGGTCACTTTTGGTCGTCAGACGTCACCGGACCAAAATTATCACGTCATTTTACTGACGTTTTTGACGTCGTTAAAGTGACGTCTTTTCTACGTTATTTTTTTTGTCATACTAGCTCATAAAAATCTAATGACATAATGTTTAGAAAAGTCGCCATAAAAATTTTGTAACATTATATGACGCGTGTCAAAATCCAACCGGAATATTATATGACAGAAAAAAAGACCAATAATTTTAGTTGTCATCACGTGACATAACACATTCATCCAACACCGTCTTAAAGGAAAGTCTATCAACTATCAGGTATGTTTACTCCATAATTATAAATATAATTTTATTAAATAAAATATTGTATTATTTTAGCTTTTAAAAAGAAAGTATAGACGTCAATTTTTGGCATCTTAAAGACGTTATCATGACGTCATTAACGGTACGTCTTTTGTCTGTGACTTGGGGAGGTCATTTTAACGTCATTTTGTCGTCATCTTATGACGTCTTTGCTGACCAAAAATGACTAAAAAGAAACGTCAGTAAGACGTTAGCTTGCTGCTTGGGTGATGAAATATAGGAGGATGCGTTGCCAAAGGTTTTGTATTTAATAAAATTGCTGCAATAATATGAGTCTCTTATACTACGGTTCAAATTAAACCTGATCGTAAAATAAACCTTCACAAATAAGGTAACACAGTTTAACCTATACTACACTCCAAGTTTGGATAAAAGGAAACAGAAATAAGTAGGAAAATCTGTTTTATTTAAGCAAGGAGATATACATTACATATCCCCTTATAACACAAGTTGGTTTTATAAACGTTTATAAAACCTTTAAGTAGATTTTACGTAACGTACGATAAACGTTCTCAAACTTTTGTGAATGTTCTTTAAACATTTTTAAAAAGTTTTGTGTCGGCAAAAACAACGTTTTAAAACGTTTTTTGTACGTTTACTAAACGTTTTTTATAGTCCCTAAAACGTTCTAGGAACAGGTTTTTAAAGTTTTCTTGAGACTTTTTAAAAATGTTGTCTTAGTATGTTTTTGTACGTTTACTAAACGTTTTGAAACGTTGTAGAAACAGGTTTTTTAAGTTTTGTTATAGTATGTTTTGATACTACAGTAAAAAGCCCAAGCACGTGTAATTTGATTAGTTCGAAGCTCTACAGACGGTCATACCAAACTGTCACTATTATGGGGGTCATGGTTAGTTCCGGTTAGTTTTTTTTTTATAATTCCTTAACTAACTAACCATGACACCCAATGTGACAGTTGTCATCTCTCTTGTTTTTAAATTCCTTATGAAAGCAAATAAAAAAAACTAGCCATAAAACCCCCAATATGACAGTTTTACTTGACCGTCTGTAGCGCTTTGAATCAATCAAGCTATACGTGCATTTGCTTTTACTGTAGTCTGCAAAAACAAAAAAAAAACAATAATTTTTAATTTATAATTAAGCAGAAATAGGAAAAACAAGAGGAATATACCCCAACAATGTAATTTTTTTTCGCTATTAAATCATTTTATTTTACAAAAGTAATAATATGGCCTTATTATACAATGTTTTGACTTGAAGTCACGAAAATTTGAAAAAAAAATTTATAATTTCCAAAGTTATAGCTGTTTCTGTTGACCCAGTCCAAAAAAGGTCCTTGCGGTGGCAATGATAAGTCCTTGGAGATTCATCTAAAATCAATCGGATAAGAAAAATTAGTTTTATAAATAGATAATCCTGGGCCTGATCGAAGCTTTTTTTTTTTTCAAAAATTAAAAAATGGCGGACTCAGAAAATTTTTTTCTAAATTTTTGGGAAAAAGTCAACAGTTAATTGGTCTTAAAATCGAAATTTTTGAAAAAAAAAAATCCTTCGATCAGGCCCGAGTTTATTATGTATTCTAAAAGCTGTATATATTTCATTAAAATCTACTGAGCGGTTTTCAAGTTACAGTTGTCACCAGTTCAAAAACATAGTTTTGAGAAAACGCATTTAAAGTTTCGCACTAGATTTACGTACAGAAATACGAATTATTTAATCACTTACACTGAGTCATCTATAAATTGTCGTTATCGGATTGACTTCAAATTTTCAGAGAATATTTTTAAGATATTATACTTAAAGAAAATGCAAAAAAAAATCGATTTTTTGAAAATCCTGACTTATGTCATTGACTAATCACAGAAGTTTGGAGGGTGCGTTCCTAACTAAAAGGACTCCCTAGGTACGTTCCTAACTAATAATGTCCATTAAATATTTTGCCAAGGGACAAATTTTAGAGTTATGCAATAAAAGGTTATATATTTTATTTCTAAAAAGTACGATCAAAAATTTTAATGAGTAAAAATTATTATTTGAGACTTTTTTTTAAGTTCAAAATACGGTCAATAAAAACATTACATATAGGTTCTAAAAAACGTTTTGAATAGGTTTATATAAAACGTTTTGTAAACGTTTTCATTTAGTCTTGAACGTTCGGACCTATAGTGTACCTAAAACGTAGATACGTTTTTCTAAACATTTTGTGTTATTAGGTGTATTATAAAATAGACTCATCTTGACAAATTTGCTTTTAATATTATTAAGGGCATAAAAAGTGCTTTTAAATTTTTCCGATTCAATCTGCCCCACTTTCCTCTATCATTGTAAATCCGGGTTCGGTGCGGCCTCGGTGCAGTTATGTATGGCCAGACCTTAATTCGGAATTTTTGACAATGCTTGAAAAAGTGTCGCTCAAAAGAATAACTAAGCGAACCCGGCGCTTCATCCTGTTTGGAATGTTTACATGTAGGTATAGCTAATCTTCACCTGCTAGTGTTCAACACACCGAAAGTCCATTTGAAGGTATTAAGCCAGCACGACGTGTACAACAGTATTTTTAAATAAGTAAAACGTGCTTCGCAGCCGGATGTAATTAGTTTTTAATAGAAAAAACAATACACATTTCTTAAAAAGGAACTTAAAATTGATTTTATCTTTTTAAAATGGTTAAAATTTTCTTACCTATATTTTTCCAATAACGTTAATTTTAAAAGTACTTTTTCATTCTTTTTTAATTCAATATATTGATCAAATTATATCCAGAGAAAGGAAGTTAAAAATATCATGCTTTATTGCCTGTGACGCGGAATCTATTTACAACCCTGCCGTGGGCTGATGTTTGTGTTATTTTTATAATTTCTTGAGATCGCGTTTTTCCAATAACCTATTAAAAACGCACACTTTTTTAATAATAGAGGCCTAAAAATGTAGCAATACGTCAAGCAAAAACATAAGTTATTTTATTTAAAAAATGTACAGAAACTTAACAGTTTTTGATATTGTGGCAACTGTTTAAAACGTATAAATTAAATATTTATTTTATGTTTCAACTTTAAAGGTCAATATATAGCTAATAAAGCTTGATAAAACTGTTTTTATTTAAAGTACTGAAGGTCTTTTGTTAATTTCGGCGAGTATGCCATTACGAATTTTTTCGCTTGACGCTGTCCTGGTGGTCTTATTTTACCAGTCTTGGGATTCTCTCATAATTTATGATCCAATAGATGACCTTACTTGGCATGAATAGGGTTACCATAAATTCTATAACCAATGTCAGGACACCGTAATTTCTAGTATGTTTAAGTATAGCGGAGGGGGAGGGGTGAGGGGAGGTGCACTTAAAAATAAGTAATACTGATATTGTTAAATTGCTTTGACAGATTCTGCCAACAGTCGATTCCTTTCGTCCGCTAAGTTGCCATTATTGAGAAATTCTCTCTGAATTGATATTAAGTGAATGAATTGAAGATAAGTATTTACATATTTTGATAAATTCTGAGTAAGGGGTTTATACAAAATATTTTGTTACATATCGTAAATCGGGACTTTTCGCTATAAAATCGGAAAGTCACGTCGGAACATAGAGGCTAATAACGGCGACAGTCCCGATATATATCGGGACGGATGGCAACTCTACGCATGAAGAAATACCACATTAGGTTCGGGAACTACCATTGTCCTGCCTGCACCCTCCTTTGTCAGTTTATCAGGTTTCTCATTGTCTTGGTGGCCCTCGTGTCATGGTATCCCGGTAATAGTAAGCTTGTTGGACGAACTTTATCTCAGTGTAACTACGCAGTCCTGCACCAGCTTGGAGCTAATGTTCCATGAACCGATCACCCTGATGGTTGCTGGCAGTCCGAATAAGTGACTATGGCAGGGGTCATAAGCAATGACCTTTTATCCTTTACAGGAGACGAAACTTGTTTACATTTGATTACGATCAGACATTAAAAATTTCTCCGATTTGACTGGACTATTTGCTTTCAAGATAATTTTGCTTAAGTCATAGGGCAAGCGCTAGTGCCACTTTTGCTATTTTATATTAAAAGTCTTGGCTTTTGCCATGCTTGCATTTATTTGTTAATACAATTTTTACTGGTAATACTATATAAGAATATCGTCTAAACTTTAAGGTGATTTTGATATCAGAATTCTATTATTATGTTCATATTAAATTATCATTAAATTTGATTATTTACAGGTTTTTCTTTTTGTTTTAAATCACGGAAAATTGACTAAACAACCCGACAACGTTGCTACGGGCTATAGCCTCCAAGCGGGCTCGAATTGGCTAGTCTCGTAGCATTTTTATCACTTCTCATGCGCCATTAATTGCAGCGTTGCCTTGTGATAAATGGTTGTTTTGGTGATTTTCTCAGTTTTTCATGTGTCTTATAGTGTTTTTTGTGTAAATTATTGGACAATATTACCGACAATGTGGTTCGTGAATGCCAAGTATGCAAAAAAATAGACTTTTAAACCCCAATGTGATGTGTCATTTCACAAGTAAGTAAACATATGTTTGTTTTGCAATTCATTGGCGTCGCATCGTTGTTGGCGTAGTCTGTTAGTATTTATTTCTTTATGAGATACATAATAATATGTTTTAAATTATTTCATATACATAACTTATTTACAAATGACTAATTATGATATTAGTGCCATTTTCTTTTATGAGAATAAATCTTAAATTAAATGATGTACTATTATTTGTAAAACTGCCTTTAAGCAAATGTAATACATAAGTGGTTATTTAAAAAATCCTCATTCTATCTTTTTAATTCCTGATTTACATACATACACACGCACACTCACCAAAATATACTAAATTATTGATTAAATAAATGTTGCTAGTGGAAAAAATATTAATATAGTGGATGCTATATAAATAGGAGATTCTGTTGATTTTTTTGGTATTTTGATTGTGTTTTTATACATGTTTAGTATGTAGTTTTTACTGTAGGGTTTATTTATTTGACAATATAAATATTAAAATTTTTTATACACGTTTAGCCAATTCAAAAGGTTCATAGGCAATACGTAAAAGAAGACGGTCTAAGGCGTGTAGTACACTAACAGGAAGACATTAGACAAAGAATGCCGGCATATAAACATGGTAATGAATCTGTCCCACATTGTTCTTGCTTTAGTTGTCTATGAACCTTTTGAAGTGACAAAACATGTATATTCGTGTATTTCTTATGTTTACTGAAAAGCAAATAAAAGTATATTTATATTTATGTGTTATTTATTTACCAAAAACCTCTTCATGAAATAATTATCGTTACTTTTTTGTTAAAAATAATATTATTTCAATAACAAGTTGTTTTTTTACTTTTTGCAATAAATGAAAAATTGCCAATAAGAGACATTTTAAAATTACTTATCTTTCTTATTTTGGTCTTAGTCCTAAATTTAAGAAAATCAAGTTTTTCCTACCTTAAATCCAGAGCTTTTAAAATTAAACAAAAATTTTTTAAATAATGAAACTTCTAAACAAAAAAATATACTAGTATTAAAAGTGGTATTTTTCGCTTATCGCTATATTGTAAAGTTCTTGCCAGTTGAGAAGATGCCACGGCGTCACCAGTTCTGTCTCAGTTTCAACTATTCTCCTTTTTGTTGCTCGCACACGTTGTAAACGACGCGTTTAGACAGCGATAGTTGATTGCCGTCTTTATTTGTGTGACGCTTGTGGCACCTTTGTAACTGGTTTTTAGTCTACTCGAAATAACCTTTGTGTTGTTTTGTAAATGCTTAAATTCAGTGAAACTTGTTTACATTTGATTACGATCAGACATTAAAAATTTCTCCGATTTGACTGGACTATTTGCTTTCAAGATAATTTTGCTTAAGTCATAGGGCAAGCGCTAGTGCCACTTTTGCTATTTTATATTAAAAGTCTTGGCTTTTGCCATGCTTGCATTTATTTGTTAATACAATTTTTACTGGTAATACTCATATAAGAATATCGTCTAAACTTTAAGGTGATTTTGATATCAGAATTCTATTATTATGTTCATATTAAATTATCATTAAATTTGATTATTTACAGGTTTTTCTTTTGTTTTAAATCACGGAAAATTGACTAAACAACCTGACAACGTTGCTACGGGCTATAGCCTCCAAGCGTGCCTCGAATTGGCTAGTCTCGTAGCATTTTTATCACTTTTCATGCGCCATTAATTGCAGCGCTGCCTTGTGATAAATGGTTGTTTTGGTGATTTTCTCAGTTTTTCATGTGTCTTATAGTGTTTTTTGTGTAAATTATTGGACAATATTACCGACAATGTGGTTCGTGAATGCCAAGTATGCAAAAATAGACTTTTTAAACCCCAATGTGATGTGTCATTTCACAAGTAAGTAAACATATGTTTGTTTTGCAATTCATTGGCGTCGCATCGTTGTTGGCGTAGTCTGTTAGTATTTATTTCTTTATGAGATACATAATAATATGTTTTAAATTATTTCATATACATAACTTATTTACAAATGACTAATTATGATATTAGTGCCATTTTCTTTTATGAGAATAAATCTTAAATTAAATGATGTACTATTATTTGTAAAACTGCCTTTAAGCAAATGTAATACATAAGTGGTTATTTAAAAATCCTCATTCTATCTTTTTAATTCCTGATTTACATACATACACACGCACACTCACCAAAATATACTAAATTATTGATTAAATAAATGTTGCTAGTGGAAAAAATATTAATATAGTGGATGCTATATAAATAGGAGATTCTGTTGATTTTTTGGTATTTTGATTGTGTTTTTATACATGTTTAGTATGTAGTTTTTACTGTAGGGTTTATTTATTTGACAATATAAATATTAAAATTTTTTATACACGTTTAGCCAATTCAAAAGGTTCATAGGCAATACGTAAAAAGAAGACGGTCTAAGGCGTGTAGTACACTAACAGGAAGACATTAGACAAAGAATGCCGGCATATAAACATGGTAATGAATCTGTCCCACATTGTTCTTGCTTTAGTTGTCTATGAACCTTTTGAAGTGACAAAACATGTATATTCGTGTATTTCTTATGTTTACTGAAAAGCAAATAAAAGTATATTTATATTTATGTGTTATTTATTTACCAAAAACCTCTTCATGAAATAATTATCGTTACTTTTTTGTTAAAAATAATATTATTTCAATAACAAGTTGTTTTTTTACTTTTTGCAATAAATGAAAAATTGCCAATAAGAGACATTTTAAAATTACTTATCTTTCTTATTTTGGTCTTAGTCCTAAATTTAAGAAAATCAAGTTTTTCCTACCTTAAATCCAGAGCTTTTAAAATTAAACAAAAATTTTTTAAATAATGAAACTTCTAAACAAAAAAAATATACTAGTATTAAAAGTGGTATTTTTCGCTTATCGCTATATTGTAAAGTTCTTGCCAGTTGAGAAGATGCCACGGCGTCACCAGTTCTGTCTCAGTTTCAACTATTCTCCTTTTTGTTGCTCGCACACGTTGTAAACGACGCGTTTAGACAGCGATAGTTGATTGCCGTCTTTATTTGTGTGACGCTTGTGGCACCTTTGTAACTGGTTTTTAGTCTACTCGAAATAACCTTTGTGTTGTTTTGTAAATGCTTAAATTCAGTCAAAAACAAAGTGCATATCACAAATATTACCCAAAATCTAAAATGGCAAATTTGGTGAGCATGAATGAAAGTAAAGAATATTTGTGTCCAGTAATAATAAAAAAATTGAATGCTTGTTTGCTAAAGGTTAAAGCACACAAGGCGCTTAGGTCTCGGTACTCTCACGGACCGATCAAATAATTTACATGCATTTTAAAAGAATTACCTTGAATGATGTTTAAATACCATGTAAGATATTTGATCGGTCCTTGATCGTACCGAAACCTGAGCGCCTAGTGTGCTTTTATAAATTACGAACTAGTTAGTGCAAATCGGGTATTATCATAATCAGTCAGTTCATTTATAAGTAAAGTATGTGTAGAATGGCGAATGCGCAACCGAATGTAAGGGTTGGTAAAACATCAAGTCTTTTTAAAGGAATGCATATTATTTTGTATGATTAATAGATTAGAATACTTTTAATACCATAATAATTTGAAATAAAAAGATCATGATTTTCAATCTATTATTTAAAATATTCTGAATTTACCATGTCTAGTTAGTTACTAACTAAAATTTCTTGGTTTAAAATTATAATATATGGGCATCATATTTTACATTGCAAGCACAAAAAAAGCCATAAACTAGCAAGCAAAATAAAATGGCGTCCAAAAAATTAGGAATATACGTTTTTAGACCAATTGGGCTTTAAAAGAAGTTTCTATTTAAAAAATAAATACATAAGACAATCATCAATGTCTATGTCATAAATAATCAGTAACCCCACATTCTTATAAACAAAATGAAGTTTTTTTTTGAGAATGTGAGGTATATTTTTATATCTACGTTATAAAACGTAAAATTATACATACCCAAATCTTATTTAGAAAAGTTTTACAAGTTTATCTAAAACATTCTTATTTGGTGTTATTTTTGCTTATTTTATTATTGCCTTAGAATGGCACACCTCTGGCAATCGAAATGCACTTCGTCATTATATTATTTACAGTGTTGCCAACACAAAGGTATTTGTAAACAAAGGCAAATTATTTTGATTTGTTTTCTTTGTCACACACGTTTGTGTTTTCATGTTTAGTATTTTAATCATGGCAACAAAACAAACGGCATTTTAGCATTGAAGAAACAAGTAATGTTTGGTCTGTTGTGAATAGTCGTTAAGGCGAGCTGCAGCGAGTGCGAGGATTGGGGGAAGAGTACGAACCTTTCGAACCGCGACAGTCATGTTATTGGAAAAAAGGACCCCTACCGAAAGTAGTTGGTAACCTCCTGGACTATGGTTTTAACCATATAACTATATGGCTACAATTTTCTCCTGAAACACAGTATGGTGTTGTCTAAGAACCATTTTTATTTTTGTTCTTGGTTTGTCTCTAGATATACCTGCTTTAACTCCCTGGTCTGTTTTGGAGCCGTCTGTATAACATATTAGGTCAGCTTCAACGTCAGCTGTAACGGAAGGTTCGACCTCCCGTTTCTTTTAATCCGATATATTTTACCTTACCTTTACTTCTCAAATGCATGTTGTCCTAACCTTATTATCTTAAAACCTACAATGCTTATATAAAAACAAATGAAATTAATACAATCAATCTATACTAATATTATAAAGGGGAGAAGTTTGTAACTTTAATTCTTGTTTGTTTGTTTATAAGGGGTAATTTTATAGTAGAAAATAGCGGCAAATAATAAAAATTAAGAATATATTTAACCTTAAAATAGTAAATGTCAACACTATGCCAACAACTGGGCGCTTTTTCTAGCCTTTTAAATTCATTAATTTTAAATTTTGGTAGTAGAGATACACAATTTCTTACACAAAAAAATATTAATTTTTCCGATAAAGACATAAAAATAATCAAAAAACTAAAATTTCAGTTACTTGTAGCTAGTATACAGACAGGTCCACGCTACTAGAAACATAGGCAGGGAACTGATGAATTTACTACTGTCCGCTTTAATCTTTCCACCTATTTGCAATGGCTGCGGCGGCAAAAAGCAAATATTATTTTAATTTAAAATTAAATCTTCAAAAACATTCCACAAATATCGCATCGTTTTTGCGAGTTTTGTTTACACTCGCTCAAGTTAGGCGAATGTAAGTCAATTCGCCTAAGTATTTTCTATGTTCTGTCTGTATATTGTTAGGAAAACAAAAATGCAAAATACTTTATTAACATTAACACATCTATAATTTTACCAGCATTTTTAAAGAAAATTCGTAAAATTTTATCATTTGATTTTACTGAAATAATATTTAATGAAAAATCTATCCAAGGAGTTATCAATTTCTTGTATTGAAGTATTTTCATAACTTTCTTTATTTTCAATAAAATAAAATACTTTATGGCAATGTTAATATTAAAACAACACTTTTAATATTTTGAAAAATACAGTATATTTAAAATAATACACAATGGTTTAATTGCTAAAAAAAATAAGCAATATTTAAATACAAAAATAAATTAATATTTACTATTGCTAAATAATTGGCACAATTTAAACAATAATAATCTGGTGTAAAATATTTTAATACAAAATAAAAATATATTTTAAATAAATTTAGTAGCAGTATACATGAGAAAATAACACAGCTAACATGTAATCACTAGAGTATAAAATAATGAACTAGGTATATGGTTGCTAAACACCGAATAGATTTTTATATTTATAAGTACCTATCCTAAATTACAATTGGTATCACGAATAGTTTAAATAACAATTTATAAAGTATAATTTGATCCATATAAAGCTGTATCAGACAAAAAGCCAATCGCTTTTTGATCCGAGAGAAAGATAGAGAGTGGGCGGATCGAAAAAAGTCTTTAATCGTCCAGGCAATAGCCCGCAGAGAAATCCTAAAGCAGTCAGCGCCAATCGTCAGGCATTATTATTTAGTCAGGTGACCGGTTGCCAACTGGTCACTTGACGCATTTTTAAAAGTAAATCTGATTGTCGTTGACAAGTTTGTGATTTCTCTACGAATAGACCTATTGTTTATGGAGACGATTGAAAGAAACGCTTATTTTTCCAGGTTCCTAAAAACCTTAATATGCTTTTATTTGTAAATACACACTGCAAACAATTATCGAATATCCTTAATTGTTTTTCATAGGCTACAGTACCAAACTGCTTTAATTGAAATGGCCATATCTCTGAACTTTTAAGTTATCAAGACAAAAAAATATTAAGGGAAAGTCAACTTATAACTTTCGCGTCAGCGTTATTATTTCTTTTTAACAGTAAATCATTCAGGATTATTTAAAGGTAAAAAAAACAATTTTAATCGCCCTGATGTGCTGTTAAAAGTAATGTGTGATTAAATTATACCCTTAATTTTTCTTCTTATTTCTTTTACTTAATTTTGTTAATATGTTCATCATTAAGAGAAATAGGAGCATTCAAAAAGCCCGAGATAATGGGATAATTTTTGGGCGGTGTATATTTTCCTTAATATGGTGTATTTTGATCTGCGCACTGATTATCAAAAAAACTCAAATACTTGGTTAACTAAAAATAACAGTTTCTAAGGCAAGAAAAATAATGCATTCACTAGTATAACTAAAGATATTAAAAGAATAACAGATGAATATAATGTGCTAAATTTTAAGTAAAAAAAGGGATATTATTTTATAACAATTATTAATTGTAACAATTAACGGTATTGCAGTTTTAAATTAGACAAATTTAAATAATCTGCATAAAGTAAGATTTGACATACTTAGCAG
The DNA here is from genome assembly GCA_014170235.1 of Listronotus bonariensis. Lineage (NCBI taxonomy): Eukaryota > Metazoa > Arthropoda > Insecta > Coleoptera > Curculionidae > Listronotus > Listronotus bonariensis. Next base: position 25,993 of record JACEGR010003833.1, on the reverse strand, counting down.
TTTTTTATTATCTTTCAAATAAAAATCAGTATGTAGGATTTGGGGACTAATAAGCTGCCACTAGTATAGTACTATGAGACACTTTGTGGTAGAACGTGACAATTTTATAGGTGTTATTCAAAAAAAGTGTACTGCTCACCGCCCACCAAGTGTAGCCGGACCACGCTTGAAGGGACATGGGATTCCTGGCTATGGACTTCCTCGAATATTATTCAACAATACCATGGAGGCTCGTCTTAAAAGCCACCAGTCTTTCGCCAGGTTTCTGTTCGCAAAAAGTTTCTGTTGCCAAACTATTGAAAGTGTAGAAAGATGTTGGGGGATATAAATATTTAAACATAGAAGTAAGAAAATAATGTATTGGGTGATGAAAATAAAATCACCTTAAGGTATCCAAAATAACAACAATAACAAGATTAAAACAGGTATCTTAATCAAATATTAAGTATTTAAATAAAATAGTGTAAAATAAATTAGAATTATTAGGATGAAAAAATTGGCAACATCTTAAAACCAACACATTTTTGCTCGCATTCTTTGATCGAGCTTAGACTTGCTGGGCGAAAAGTACACTAGTTTACATCAAATTTAATAAGTCCCACATTATACTTGATTTAGCTATAAAATGATTTTGCATTCTAAAAACTGGTACCACAATACTTAGATTGGCAACATTACAAAGCAGCTACAACAATTATGTATGCGTAAATGTTTGCTTTTCTTCTTTTTCTCTTTATCTTAACTAGTTTATTTATATTACCAACCTGTAGATACTAAGCCACCTTAAAGGAAATTCCTAAGATCGATTTTATTAAGAGGTAACTCCCATTATACCATATAAAATGTTAAAACCGTGAAATTGTGAGGCTGGGCACGTCTAACAAGATACATTGTATGGTACATAAAACCAATTAAAATCTCTATCATAAAAATCAAACTTTGTGTCCGCAAATAGAAGTTACATTTGTTACAGCGAAAGATAATAAAACGCCACAAATATGTCAAACCCATAAAAATCAAATCAAATAAATGGACCGGACTTAACCGGTAGGCAGTCAATACAAGTAGTTCTTCGGTATTTCATTAATAGGCTCGGCACAAGTACCCATGTTTTTCATTGTGACTAGCGACCTCGACCTACAATTTTCGATTTCCAAGAAGCACGTGTTGCTGTAGGTCATGTTGTCGGTACCACAAACCGGGTCGTAGTAGGTCGGACAGATCTTTTGGCAGCCTCTGAAGAGAAAGCCGGCGATGCACCGTTTCATCGGCACCACGAATACGTGTTTCCTGAAATGGAAATTAAAATTAATTTGATATTCATGGGTGTTCGTCATGGTCATTATGCATGGTGTGGTACATCTTCACTTCGACAGAAGTAGTGCAGTACCACTTTATTTATTGTTTCGGTATGGAATGGTTTTCGTGTTACTAGTCCGGTTAATTTAGACATTGAGCCTTGCAAAAATTTTCAGAAAGGTAAAAATTGTATTCAAAGTCAAAGGTTGTGGGGTGGGTTTATTGAGTTTTTCAGCGAAACGGTTAGTTTTGTGATAAAAATATGCCCAATAAAAAATGTAGATTATGATATTGTCTATTAAAATTTCCCTTAAACTTTTTTTATAGCATCTACCGTTTTTGAGAAAAACCATTAAAACATTTTCTTACGCTGTATTGTCCATAATATGACTAGTTGCTTATGACATCACAGGGATTGTAATATAAGTAAAACTAATAGTCTCCGTAACTAATATACCTTCTTGTTCTCTCTTTATACCGTCTAAACTAAGAGTGAAAAATTACGTCACTGACGATAGGTTTTGTTTCTGCAGCAGTTGGAAACCGTTTGCAAACTATCAAGACCATGCGCACGAAACAAAATACGACGGATTTTATCTCTGCGCATGAGCCTGATGGTTTGCAAACAGTTTTAACGCTGCACGAACAAGCCTTATATAATCTTTAACATTTAGTTTAACATCGACAAAAAGGCCTAGAAATAATACATGAAGAATATTTAACAATTTCATCATTTATATATATGTTTATTAAGTTCACATTTAAATGTTGGAATATTAGTTTTATTTATATTAAAAGTAAAAGTAAGCAAATTAGAATCACACCATGATTTAATAAAAAAAATCATTGTATTAATTGAATCTTATAATACATTTTTATTATCGTTGTTCATAAAATAGTGGTATCATCAGCAGTTATAGTAAATTGCCCTTTTATTTTAATAAAAGCTAATTATTATATATACCAAAAAATACTACGAGGCCAAGTACAGAACCTTGGGAAACACCACAATTTATGAATTTACTTTCTAATTAAATGTTATTTATTTGTACAATTTTTCTTCTTTCTGAAAAATATGATTTAAACCAATTTAAAGACGTATTACAAAAACCCTATATTTGAAGTTTTTGTAAAGATTAGGATGATTTACACAATCAAACGCTTTAGACGAATTACAAAAAAAAGCAGCTGCAAAATCACTCTCATTTAATGATGTGTGTATGTTCAAGAAATAAAAAATATTGCGTCATTCGTATTTTAATTTTTTGAAATCTAAATGTAATTATATAATAATTTTGTACTGGCCAAAAATAAAAAACTTTTATTAATAATCATCCAAAATTATTTATAAACGAATTCCATAGTAACAAAAATGATATCAGAGCGCATCAAAGAGAGAAATGTAATGACTCGTTTTAAAACCATGTTTCTAAGAAATGGACCTTAAAATGGAAATTATTCATGAATCTTTTTGTAATTTATTTATGCTTTAAAAATTTACCAACGTTAAATAAGCGCAAATGCGGTACCCTTTGAAAATAATACAAATAAACGCATAAAAAGGCCGCCTGCAATCGAACTATTTTATAGAAAAGCGCCGCTATCCTTTACAGTGACATGACTGATACACTATGGGATAGAAATCTATTATTTTGGCCAAAAAGCAACTTTAAAATTTTAATGGCTCATGCTGTGTATAAGTATATACTCCAAGCTACATGTACACAAAATTATAAAAGCTGAAGAGAGTCGTCAAATACTGCTATTAGCGTAATAGGAAACTTGAAAATGTATTTTAAGAATAAATGAAAACCAACCAACTAAAAATAATTAAGTATAAAATTAAAAAGTTAAAGAATTTATATAATAAGAGCTATTGTTGTGTTTTCGATGCAATGTCTCGCGAAGTCTCGCTAGTTTTGTCAAAGATGTTTTTACCATTTTCTTTATCAGTTTTTGTACTAACAATTGCCTTGCTACTTTTTTGCTACTTCTGAGTGTAAGGACAGATAACAAGTTTATAGTCTTTTTATAATTTACAAGGTTTTTCATTAAAAAAGAAATTAATATTTTTGTCCTGCACTGTATATCTTAAAGACAAAAACATTCTAATGAAAGATGATATGGATTCTACGAGAATCTACCCAACAAAACAGTGTTTTTATTTATTTTTATACGTTAAAAAATAAAAAAGATGTAACTTTTATTACGGAAAACTTTACTAAAGGATTTTAAAATCATTTTCAGTAACAACCATAATAATTCATTTTTAATAAAAATGTAGTTCAAATTATAAAATAAAAAAGTACCTTATAAATTATTAATTCTAAATAATAAAATAAAAAAGAATACAATTAATACCGAAAATATCGAAACACAAAAGTCAGCCATATAACATCGGAGATAATGACCCAAATTTTTAAAAAGTCTAGAAAGGAGAAATTGGCCGTTAATTTTGTTTCTCAGAACTCCTATAAAAATAAACATATTGTTTATTTCACATTTTTTTAAATAAAATTAGATCACAAGAATAGTTTCAAACAAATTAAATGCTTCAAACAAACTTTTTTGGTGTTACATCGTATACAGGTTGATTCAAAAACTATTTTCAATGGCCGTAAATAACTTATTTGGGGTTTTTTCCTGCTACGATTTTGATTAGAAAACATAAAAATTGGGTATATAGGTATTTAATATAAAAGATATTGACTTGTTTAATATTGTTTAATACAGTGCGTGTCTAAAGTGAGGACCCTCTGCTAACTTTTTGAATTATTTATGACTTTTTCAAGAAAATTTGAGAACTATAGTAAGACAACGTAAGCCAAAATTTTAGGCAAAAACAGTTTTAAATGTCAAACTAAGAGTTGTCCACCATTTTGACGTGTTGTGTTTAAAGCCAGGACCCTCTCCTAACTTTTGAATTATCTGACTTTTTAAGAAAATTTGAGAACTATATAAGATAACGTAAGCCGAATCTTAGGCAAAAAAACAGTTTTAAATGTCAAACTAGAGTTGTCCACCATTCTGAAAACAAAATTAAATGGAACGGGGTGTCTTGTGAAATAGCATTTTAAAGCCCCTGACAATTACTTTATAACCCTACAATATAAAGTTGATATCTCTACCCACTACAAAATGGCGGCACTTTAATGATTACCCGAACACTTAATTTTAAAGACCAAAATATACCTAATGTGGTATTTTCCCAAAATTCGTTTAAAGAGTTTTTAATGGTAATATTGGTGTTAATATACAGGGTAGGACAAAAGTATATATTTTTTATTGACGGACCCCGTATACTATATCACCATTAAAGATATATATTTAAAAATATCTTTATTAAAATACCAAATTAAGTATACCTAACTTTCGTTACTTTTAAAAATATGGACATGCAAATCAGGTAATTTTTTAAAATAGCGCAATCTTGTAGAAGAAAGAGGTAAACTACTCGTCTGGAGCTTTAAAATGATGTGCTAGAAGAACCAACTTTTCATTTCTTGTTACAATATATGGCGACCAAATATTAGTTTTACATTTACATACATATGTCATTACATTCCTTAAATTTGGTTTATGTTGTCTTAGTAAAGTTTTCAAATTTTCATGAAAAAAAAACGATTGATTCAAAAGTAAGAAGGATCCTGACTTTAGACACACACGGTATATGTATAATAAAAAATCTTCAATGTACATTTATTAAGAACTTTTCAAATTGCCCTCCTCTGTTCTATAAATCAATATAAAAATAAAAATGCACAAATACTATAATCTTCTGGTCAAATATTATTTGGTTTTATGCATAATAATTAATAACTCTATGTTAATTAATTAACAAGAGTACCTGTCGAGAACGATTGCTATAATTAAACATAAATTTGTTAAACTCAAAGCATAATAATTATTTTATGGTATAAATTCCTATTACTGCTAACAACCTATAGTAATTATTTAATTACTACGTGGGTAATACTACGAATAAAATGCCACTGAACTTTTACACACACAGATAAAAAACTAAATAGCTTTAAATTCTTCAGTAGTGTAAGGAAAGCGACTTAATAATGATAAAATTATAGAAATTATTACAAAAGAAGAAGAAGCTTCTCCTTAATTTAACGGAGCATATTTTGATTTTATTTTACCACCAAAAACCAAATTTTAAATAATTATTTTAGTTGCACGTATGCCTTACCGATTTTTTTATCTAAAAGTAACACCTGGGACTCACATTAAATATATACCACATGCTATTGGCCTTAAGAGATAAACATTGTTAAAAAATTGGTCAAATAAAGAGTTAAGAGAGAGAGAGAGAGTTAGAGTTTGGGGTATATTGAGAGAGGGTTCCAGAGTTTATTTTTTCTATCCAATAACAGTGCCGTATTAACCATTAGGCTGACTAGGCTACAGCCTAGGGCGCCATGAAAAATAGGCGTCAGACAGGAGAGTAATAGGCGCTAGACAGGGAGTGTTTAAAAATGTTTAGGTCGGGTGGGGATTTTTGGTGACTAATTTCTCTGTGAATAAGGTGCTTTGGATAAAATAGGCGCGAAAAGGAGAGAATGACCTTTTTTTTGGTCATCAAATTTTATTTCGTGTGGTGAAGTAAGGCACCCACAAAAACTTGTTTTATTAAGTGAAGACTCAACTCCAAAGATGTCTTCCCTGAATGATAATTAGGCACTACGCTCCCTGTCTTCGAAATCTTTGGAAGTCTTCTACAAACGTTTTTCTAGCTGTTAGCCTTCGATCAGGGTAACGTTCTTCATAAATGCATCTAGCTTAATCAGATTTGCAATGAGCCCCTTTGTGAAAAAAACAAATCGTGATACTCGCGTACCAAATCATCAAAAACTCAAGAAAAATGAAGGATTAAACTTTTTTTAAATGGAACACCCTGTGTATTATGTCTCCATTAAAAAGGTCTTTTAAAAAGCTTTACAAATATATCACATTTGATATATCTATCTTTAATAGCTTTTGAAATATGACAACTTAGATCTGAACAATAGATATTATTCTCTTTATACCTACCTATTTTTTTTTTATTTATCTTTAGAGAATCCACAAAGGCTAAAAGCCTAAATACTAACGTACCGTGGGTGTAAGGAAGGTAAGAGGGAGTTTGTTGACACGGGACTTAATTACTTGAAGATTTGGTTGGAAAAGACCTATGGTAGTAAGGTGATACTGGAAATTATATCCAGCTTTAAATGGCCATATTTCCGAAACTATTAAAGACAGATATATCAAAAGTGGTATTTTTCTAAAGCTTTTTAAAAGATTTTTTTAATGGTGATAAAATATACAGGGTGTCCAATTTCAAAAACAATTAAACCTCTTCTTTTGGTTGAGTTTTTGATGTTCGTTTGTTTCTTTTTTATGCTCAAAAGATATTAGATGAAAAAGTATGAAACTTTTATACAGGACGTTTTTTTCTATTCTTTCCCCCTCTCTCTCTATTTCCTCTACATGCAAAACACCCTATTAGATTTTTGCGATTTAACCATGCTTCAAATTAGCTTTTACTTTTTTAAACGAAAACCGTTTCTCGTAGAAAAAATATTAAAAGACCAAGTTAATCCCAAGGTAAATGAGTATTTTAAAAATAAAATTAAAGTATAGAAAACGGTATATAAACATAGTTAATATTTAATGCAGAATTTAAAAATGTAATAAAAAACATGTTGATCATAGTTTACTGCCTACCCTCTATATCTGATTTTATCATAAAAAAATCGCAGGAAAAATAAAAAGTCAACGTGTACGAGCATTTTCCCAAAAAATTAATTTTAAAAGAAATTGCTGGTAGTCTTTTAATAACTGTTGATTTCAGTTATAGGACATTGTACATGAAATATAATTAAAATTCTCTGCAGAATTTAAAAATGCAATAAGAAAATAAATGTTTCCATTAAATAAAAATAGTTTGATGGTAATCGTTTATTTTTGGGCCATCCTGTATACATTAATTTACCATGAAAAAACCGCTTCTTAAATTGAAATATTGACGATTTAAAGCGTTTTTTTTCCAAAAAACAAAGTATTGAATCTTGAATAATTTTTTCACTAACCAGGCGATTTCACTTTATATAAAAAAATATTGTCCATACTTTGAGCACTTTATATTGATAATGAATACCTAGTAAGTAACTCCGGTTACTGATGTTTTAAACCAATAAAAGCCGATTCCGCACTTAGGGGTGTTCATCCGTGACGCATGAGTCGGCACCCAGCAGCTGATTGTCGGGGTTTTTTCAAGGACACGGGTTAAATCATATCCATACATATTTGCATCCAATCACTACTTTTGGTAGTACCAACCCTTAATTTATGTAGGGAATTTTGTCAAAAAGTCATCACTCATGGGGGAAAATTAAAACCAGTCCTAATTTGGCGGGTGGAAACGCACGAGTTTTAACCCTCACCCATGACTCGCAGGCGTGAATCGTCTGGAGTCAAAGACTTTTTTCAGGTATATTTCTTAATTTATAGTGCCTAATGTATAGGTTTAACAAAAAAGTTTCATGGATAATTAGAAAATTTGCCCCACTCTTCGTAATTTCCCGCCTAACCATAGTTCCCATGAAATTCGTCAAACTGAATTTATTTACCTATACCAAATTTGGTATCTAGAAGATATGGGGTATGAATAATTTAACGGTGATATCGGCACACTTGTTAGATTTTCCAGTTTTGTACTACACACGCTTCTTTTCGTTTTATTTATTTATTTTTTTTAATAGTTTGTCACATATATTTTTATTGCAATAAATTACGCAGGAAAAACCTAATAAGTACACAAACCGAGAACTTATTGTCGTCACTGTATACAAAGAGGGTATCCAGTCGAAAACCAATACAATCCCATAGAACCAATAAAAACCATAAGAACCCGGCTAAAGCACAACGGAAACCGTGGTTTCTGTTCTGCTTTTGTCGTAGATTCTAATGGTTTCCATTGGTCTATCTATAGGATTGTTTTTTTCGACAGGATATCACAATTTTTCCCCAATGGAACAAATGTACTCTTAAATTTCTTTAATTTTTGTTTGTAATTATCTGTAGTAATCTACATTCAATTTTAAAACTTATCCTTAGTGTAACCTAAATTAAACTAATTAATCTTAAACAGGCAAGTCTGCCACATCAATATAATTATCCAATTTCATGTTACATTAATTTTGTTCAGGTTACATTACTTTTAGGGTGTAAGTTAAAATGAAGTTATAAGGTTAATGGATCAAAATCCCTTATGCTAAATTTAGCAATAATATTATATTTACATACATAAATTGCACGTACTGTGTTTTTTTTAATTGTTGGTCGCTTTTTAAGATTTCTTGGATGTCAAGTTCTAAGTTTACACACCTCTTTAGTTTATTGTTATTTTTTAAACAAAATAAAAAAATAGTTTATTTGGTTAATTCTGTAGGTTTGGAATCAGCAATCAGATTTTTTTCAGTTAAGATATACAGAGTAAGACAGACGGTGTGTTTTTTTTTAATTGAACATCCTATACATTATATTACAAATCTCTGGTCCTTCACATCTGAAGAATACTTTTTAATTTTCATTAGATATCTAAAAAATCACATGCTCTATTTTTAAACATATAAGAAAATCCGTTCCGTATTTTTTATTAAAATGCTTTAAGCTTTTAAGATATACAGGGTATACCAAAAAATAAATGTTTTAAATGGAACATTCTGTATATTAAAACAATAATAAAAAGATATTTTAAAAAGCCTTACAAATACTGTACATAATCTGTTTATCTTTAATGGTATGGGAAATATGACAATAAACCAATAATCATAGGCAAACAAAGACAATTATAGTTAGTGCAACTATAATTGTCTTTGTCATAGGCAATTATTGCCTTGATACATCTAAAGGAAATTAGTAGTAAATAGTCCCCCACCTCTGCTAAGTTATGTACCCTTAATTTTTTCTTTATAAAATTTGAACATGACTAATTGGAGGATATAAACTACTTTTTGACGTAAATAAGATAGTTGCAACAATCAAGATGGCGAATGGGCGCCATCTTAAAAAAACCAATAGCTTCACCTACTAAAAAATCAAATATATCATAAATCATAATCATAAATAATGTAACTCGCCATTTTGTGGCGCGGCCATCGTGGATTTAAATTTTTTCATAGTGCATACCTCTATTCTACCAATCAAGCCCTTTCGTTGGATACCCATATTGAGGTTGATGGAAAGTAATATGTAATCCGCCATTTTGTATTGGCGACCATCTTGAATTTACAGTCATAAAGAATTTTTTATATTGTATTGTCATCAAAATTAAGAATGTGTATGTACCAAATTTTAGATCGATCGGTCGTCAAGAAAGGGGTAAAATAACAAACAAATACCAAAAAAGTAATAAACAGGTCAAGTTAAGTAAAACCGTTTAATACCCAAAACCATTTCTTTCTCTAGTCGTGACTTAAACAAAAATTGTAATACAAAATAAAACAATTCCTAATTATGGAACGCCTAGTTATATTTATCATTTGTATGAAGTATGGACTAACTACATACCTGTATACATTTCCATCACTTCCGCAGACTGGTTCCTCATCAATAACATTATCGCAATCATTGGGACAATGGTCTTCTTTCAATTCGGTACAGTTACCAAGATGAGCAAACTGAATTCCCTTAATACATGTTGCCAGATTAAGTTGACACTGATTGTTGTAAGTACGGGCGTCCGTTCCACAGACCGGATCTATGTCATTCGAACATTTTGTCTTAAGACATTTAGTAAGTCTGTTTTTGCATTTTTCAAAGTCAACTTTAATGACTCTACGGTTATTTCTGGAAAGAAGTATATATTAGATATTTTAGAGAAATAATAGTACATTATAAAACAAACAAAAATGAACTTCTTAAAGTTGTACCTACCCACAATTAAGCATTTTTAATTCGCATTCACTTCTGTAGATATATCCGTCAGATCCACATGTTGGTTTTTCCACTTCATTACCACAACCCATGGGACAACCAATTCCGTGTGCCGTTCTCTCTTGGCCTGAGCAATAAGCCATTGGAACTTCAAAAACATGTTTTCTGAAAATAATAGAAAGTATTTAGATGCTTAAACAGCGCGTTTTACATGAACTATACAGTATGTCTAAAAACTGGTGGATAATCTATTGGGATCTAGGAAACTATAAGAGATGGAGACACAGTCAAATGGGGAAAGTTGTAGGTTAGGCAATTGTGAATTTTTTTCTTATTTATGACTGCATTATCGGGTTTCTTTTTGATATATTTAAGAAAAATTAAAAAATTCTACAATGTATCCCTATACATTCAGATTTTAATTTTAAAGTTTTGGTTTTAAAATAACATTACCAACGTTTTATTTTCGTATGGAGGCAATTGTGTTTATTAACAAAAAATAAATAAGTATTTTTTAATTTAATTCAATGTTTCAAATATATTAAACTAATACCTTACCCACAATTTTTCGATTTCATTTTGCAAACGTTGGTGTAAATTTTTCCGTCTGATCCACAAGCAGGTCTCGCATTTCTCCAACAAGATTCTCGACAGTGTCTCGTAGTTTGGCAGTACTTTTTGTTTGTTTTTACTACACCTTGACTAAAATTACATTGGAAAAAATATTTATATACCTTATATGGGGTGGATAATATTTTTAAAAAATGGTGTGACATGTACAGGTATCCACTAATTATTATTGTTACACAGAGAACAATACTTTAAACAGCGTTGAATTCAGGGGTTTGCCCAGGAAAATAATCCTTCCCAAAGCAAAGAATTTTAATTTTGTCCCTTCAGAAGCATTCCGAAAATATTTAGCTTCCGTTCGTTCCCATCCCAGTTCCTGAATTTAACACTGATTTAAAAGTTGATTATAGCAAAGACAATTATAGTTTTAAATTGTCTTTGATAATAAGAAAAATACAGGGTATGAAAGAAAACAAATACACGTAATTTATTTCAATAATTTTAAATGTGTTTTCAATATTGCAATAAAACTTTGTATCTTAGGATTTTTTGGCATATAAAAATTAATTATAATCTTTATTTATTATCTAGATGCCGCCACTAGAATAAAAGTATCTATTGTAATCGCCCACCTTGGTGTTTTTGCAGCTTATTATATGTTAGATTAAGAAAAAAACTAGTCTATGTATCTACAAAAGGGTATTAGATTTCATGATTTAAAAAATACTTATGATTAGCCTAGCAAAAACATTTTTGTAAAACAAGATAAGCGTTTATGTGTAACGTGTAGGACAATATTTTTAAAAGTATTTAAAAATTATATTTAACATTTATTTAAAGCATTCTTTTAGCTGTAGAGTTATTGCTACCTTAGAACACCACAAAATTTATTTGTACCTATTTGCTCTAAATCTTTTGATGCAGTATTTGTTACACATAAAGCACCCTCTATAAAAGGAACAAGAATGAAATAAAATAAATAACACGTGATTACTTCTAACTTTCAGGGATATGATCTAAAGGAGATTAAATTTTCGACTCTATTATAAAACTCCAGGTAGAAGGCAATAAAAAAGTAAATTATGATAGCTAAAAAAGATTTCTAATATCTTCGTTTCTTTTATATAAAAAAAGGGAACTTGTATAAAAATATGATAATTTTACTTACCCACATGTAAGTAGTTTCATTTGACATGTATTCTTGTAGACATTTCCATCACTTCCACATATCGGTCCATCCAAAGGAGCTTGCTGGCAATCAACTGGACAATTTTCTCTATGTGCACTTATGTTATTGCACGGACCCAAATGAGATAGTGCTATACCTAATCTAAAACAAAAAGTGCTTACTTGTAGGATTCATTTTTATGCAGTTAATTTATTGAGATTTCTTTTTATAATTTTCTTAACTATCTATCTATCTATCTATCTATGTAACGGAATCTTTGAGCCTAATTTTTACCAACTTCCAGCGATTCAATTTCTTTGAAACTTTGCACAAGTATCAAGGACCGATGACAATGCAATAATTTAAAAACAGTATCCCGTTATCCTGATTAGCACCGCCAGGATAAATAAATTCCTTTTTTTTAATTATGGCGAATGCGCAAGGGCAATTGATGCATAACTTGCTGCGTTTTTAATTGACTCTTTTCAATTTCATAATAAAAGGTGTAAAATACATAGAAAAACGGAGTTTTAAAAGGTGAAAATTATGTGGCCACTTTAGCTTTAAATCAAGAATTGTGTGCAAAGAATTTTTTAGTGAATAAACTGGAGCATTTATTTTAAAAACTAATTGATATATCGAACTAAAAATGAAAAATAAATAATAGTTTAAAAAACTAAAAAACACGCTTTTATATGCAACCGAACTAAAAATTAGAAAATAATTTTTCATTACAAAGAGTTTGTCACTTCAGAGTAAAAAGCGTGGGGTGCTTAATATATTAAATGTTATAATTATTCTATTTGCAAATATCTATGAGGGAAAAGTTATGAAAAAATAGTAAAATGCACCCCACGCTTTTTACTCTGAAGTGACAAACTCTTTGTAATGAAAAATTATTTTCTAATTTTTAGTTCGGTTGCGAAACTTAAATTTTAGGCCAAACTTACTGGTGATACCCGCAATTCGTTATCTGGCGTCGTTTACTCGCTACAGCGTGTTTTCTAATTTCGTGCGTTTTCTGCAATCCTTCATGACTTTTTTATTTTGTAAATCTGTTTAAAAACTATACTATTTTGATTAGTTTGGTGAAATACTGCTTAATTTTTTTCTGAGGTGACCTGTTTTTGACTTATTTATTTATTTTTGTAAATTAAAAATGAATCACCCTGTATATTATTTGTATTAAAATGCCTAAACCAATACCTTTTCAAAAATGTGTCATAATTTATATTTCTTTCAAACCGTTTTTGAGATATTGCCTATTTTGTCATTTATTACTGATATTGGCTAGTAAGTAGGCCATGAAAACAGTAATCATATTTTACTTTAAACAATCTCAATATAATCATTTTGTTTTATTAACATTTATGGCAGCAAACCCTTTGATAATAATAATTTAATAACTTAAATAAGGGTAAATAATAATTCTTTTTTACGAGTAAATTATTTTATTTTGTTCATGTTCTTGTGGTAAGAACTTTTTAGTTAGGTTTAATTAATTCATTGTAATCTAAATGTAACAAACGACATATATTTTTACGTATGCATGTAAATTAAAGATGACCATGGAAAACAAATGCTAAAGTAAATTTATAAGGCATACATTTAGTTTACAGAAAGCTTGCATTTGAGGAGGTCCAAATCCAAACAATTTTTACAATACCCTTACAATTTTTACTGCACGTTTTCTATTTATGAATTTTAAAAAGATTTTTAATCTTAATATTAAATATTTGTATATTAATAATTTAATATATTTTGATTTAAAAACTTTTTACCATAAAAATTAGAAAAAAGATTATTTGTTTTTATAATTATCCTTAATTTACCTGCATACATAAAAAAATGACATTTGTTACATTATATCATAACATAATAATAAAACCTAATTAAAAAGTTCTTGGGGCAAAACATCAACAGAATAAATAAATTTACTCTAAAAAAGAATTATTTTTTACTCTTATTTAAGTTAATAAATTTATTATTAATATCAAAGGATTTCTTGTCTAAAAAGTCAGTCAACAAAATACAAAATTTATATTGAGATTGTTTTAAGTAAAACATAATAACTGTTTTCATGGCCTACTTGCCAGCCAATATCAGTAATAGGCAATATCTGAAAAACGGATTAAAAGAAATATAAAGTGTGATACATTTTTAAAAAGGTAATTTTTGAGCATTTTAACACTAAAATAATATACAGAGTGTTCCATTAAGAATTTACAAAAATAAATAAATACATTAAAAACGGCTCACCTCAGAAGAAAAATCTGCATAAAATCTTGTTTTAAAAGTTTTAACAGATTTAAAAAATTTTCAAAAAAGAAAAAAGTTATAAAGGATTAAAGAAAAAGTACGAAATTAATAAACACGCTGTTGCAGTAAACGACGCAAGATAGCGAATTGCGGTTTTCACCAATAAGTTTTGCTTGAAATTTGAATTTGCAAATGTGGGTCCAGTTTTTGTGTACAACATACAGAAACAGAAGTTTCCTATATAAAGCGTTAAATTTGGTCCACCCTGTACAACAACCTTATAGTATTTTTGTTAATAAATATATTTCTTACTGGAATATCTTGAAAAGGTGCATATTACAGTAAAAATATATTTTAGTGAATTTACATCGTTGGTTATTAGCTATTAGTTGTATAGTAAGAACACTTTTAAAAGCGCAAATTCGGTACCCTTTGAAAATAATACAAAAAAACATAAAAAAAAGGCCGCTATCTTTTACAGCGACGCGCCGATAACTTTAAAATTTTAATGGCTCATGCTGTGTATTTCAAAGTAGATACTCCAAACTACATGTACGCAAAATTATAAAAGGATATGAAGACTTTTATTGGGGTAATAAGAAACTTGAAAATGTATTTTAAGTAAACATAAATATACAACATTTAATCTACTTAGTTTAATGTAAGCCTTGTTTACTAAAAAAGTAATAGAGTTTAAATATTAAGAGATATTGTTGTGTTTCCGATGCAGTCTCGCGAAGTCTCGCTACTTTTGTCAAAGATTTTTTACCTCTTTCTTTATCAGTTTTTGTGCCTACAACTGCCTTACTACTTTTTGCTACTTCTGAGTGTAAGGACAGATACACGATTTTCTTATAATTTACAAGGTTTTCCATTTTAAAATTTAATATGTTTTGTCCTACACTGTATATCCTAAAGATAAAAGCGTTCTGATGAAAGATATGGATTCTACAGGATCTACCCAACAAAACAGTGTTTTTTATTTATTTTATACTAACTATCTATCTATCTCATGTAACGGAATCTTTGAGCCTAATTTTAACCAACTTCCAGCTATTCGATTTCTTTGAAACTTTGCACACGTGTCAAGGACCGATGAAGATGCACAATTTAAAAACAGTATCCCCGTTATCTTTTTTGAATCGCCAGGAAAAAAATTCCATTATATTATAAAAACAACACCTAGATGCCATCTGTTGGCAACATTTCAAACTTTGCTATTAAATGAAGAAGAAATTTTTTAGTTTTTACACAATTTGGTTAGTTGCACCATTGGTGTTCAATTTTTATGAACAATAAAAATATAGGGTTAGTTGCACCATTGGTGTTCAATTTTATGAACAATAACAGTTAATAAATGCCGTTAACACGCTTTTTTATTAACTTGGGTTGTAACTATCTGGCTATGTAACGGAATCTTTGAGCCTAATTTTAACCAACTTCCAGCTATTCGATTTCTTTGAAACTTTGCACACGTATTAAGGAAACATGACAATGCAATAATCTGCAAACAGTATCCCGTTATCTTTTTTGGATCGCCAGGAAAAAAATTCCATTATATTATAAAAACAACACCTAGGTTACCATCTGTTGGCAACATTTCAAACTTTGCTATTAAATGAAGAAGAAATTTTTTAGTGGGTTAGCAATATATTGGCAACGGTCCAAACATTGCCTGGATTGCCATCTGTTGGCAAAATTTCAAACTTTGCTACTTAATGAAGAAGAAATTTTTTAGTGAGTTGCAATCTGTTGGAAAAATTTTAAAATTTGCCACTCTTGTTCATTAAAAAAATTTTCGCCATTTTGTCAAGAGTAGCAGAAACTAAAAATGAAAAATAATTAATAGTTTAAAAAAACTAAAAAAACACGCTTTTATATGCAACCGAACTAAAATTAGAAAATAATTTTTCATTAAAAAATATTGTCATTTCATAGTAAAAAGTGTGGGATAAATATATTAAATGTTATAATTATTATATGTTGCAAAATATCTATGATGGAAATTATGAATATAGTAAATGCACCCCACGCTTTTTTACTATGAAATGACAATATTTTTTTTAATGAAAAATTATTTTCTAATTTTTTAGTTCGGTTGCATATAAAAGGGCCCAATTAAAGAACTCGTTAAAATATATATGGGTTCAGGTTTAAACGTTATCCATACAGGCGTGAGACCAATAAATATCACGGGAAGTAAGCGGAGGCTACTACGCGCTGCTTCTTTTAGTAGCGAATAATTTGTGACATGATCCTGTATTATCAGCATTATCAAGGATTTCTTATAATTATTACCAGAAGAAAACTAGAGGTATTCCAATTTTATCTTTGTTTAGGAATAAGGTATTTTTTGTGATTTTTTTCTACATCGCTGTTCAAAACTTTATAGTCTTTTGAAAGGAAGTTTTTTTTGTTGTACATTTGTGCTTCTTTAAACTGTGTCCAGCTGCTAACTGAGTAGGTCATAACTTATAAAAGTCAATAAAAGAAAACTTGTGTGCTGCTTTGGGTAGGTAGCTACAGAACATACTAAGACCAGTGGCTTAAGAAAGTGTAGAGCAAAGGAATATGTGCTACTTTTTTTAAGCTTGTATTTCCGACTTGAACTATGCTTTAATAAAAAATGAGCTCAGGAGAAAGGCAATCAAATATAACTAATAAACCAAAGATTTATTAGGATAGGAAATATTAAAAGTCTCTGTAATTATTTTCTTTTAAAACAAAAAATACTTTGGGGACCTTATTTTACTATGGTAGTTTAATAAGGCCCATAAAAATGGGTATTTTAGTAATTTTTATGGTTGGTTCCATATTTATTTTTGTAATTTTATTTATATTTTATTTTTACAATCAATAAGCAATTTTTAATCTGCGACAAAATTTTGCTTAACTTTCTTAAATTATTCGAGGGTTTTTTTACATTTAACGGTAAGAGGGCCTTATATGCCACAGGTACCTTACAATGTAAAGTGGGTGATGCTTTGAAACATTGAAAAACGATTGGAAATAACAAAGAACATTCGAAAATTCGAAACCCCCTCTGGAATTAAAGCCACGGAACAAAAGGATGGTTCTGATTAGTTAGTACTCAACCAGACCAGCAAAGACAGATGAAAAGAAGAAAACATCATTGTTTTTAGCGGTTATACAAAAACGTTGTTTTAATATGTAATTGTTTTTGCGATAGATATTTGTTTACATATTTTTTCGGCAAAGGAAGAAACATATTATCATTGTCAAGTCTGTTCATAAAAATAGTTTATATTAATGGTATAGAAAATGTAACACGTTGTATAGCAACGCACAATTAGTTGCTACCAAAATTTGACCTACTGGAGAAAAAAGCCACCGACCGCGTTTGTTAATATTACATGTATAGTAATATTACATATAAACTATGTAAATTTACAAATATAAAAAATATCATCAACGTCCCATGTTGTGAATTCACAACATATTTTTTTTTCATTGAATACCCACATTGTGTTTGTCATTGTTTTTTATTTTGTTTTGTGCGTTTTTTTGTGGAAAGGGGTCGCAATTACCGATGATGGTAGCCCGAAGAGAGTAAATTTGAGGACATGTTTACAGGAAAAAAGTTTTGATCTCTAAAATGCGACCTTTACTTATGCTTCTAAAACACCATGTATATTTTTTGGTTCAATTTGAAATCTGACATGGACCATAAGAGTTTTTAGAGAAGAAAGTTATTTTTTTTTTCATTCGCGTCAAACTTATTTTACGTATAGGTTTACCTGCATATCTCTACCTGCAGCATACATCTATTCAGGTATGTCCGTCCATCTGTTCCACATACTGGATCTTTCTCTGAACCACACTTATGTTCACATTTTGAGCCGGACGATCGCTGGCAAAGTCCGGGATCTGAAGCTAAAGTGATCCCTAAAAAGAAATGCCAATTAAAATTATTGTAATTAAATAGAGATAAAGCAAAAAGAAAATATCGTTAAACAAAGCTTTCAAATAAAATATTGTATTAGCTACTTGATTGATAAATAACTTTTTGTCATCTCTTACACGATTATACACATTATTATTTTTAGGGAAACCTAAAATCAATTAACTGTATATACTTGTTGTAAAAAAGTTAAGCTATAAATTTAGGCCGCCTAATTCTATTTACTTATTTATTAGTACAAAATGTATATAAATAAAAATGTAGTTCAATATTTATTACCTTTTGAGGTATACAGGGCAGGACAAAAGAATATGATTTTTAAAAATAGAACACCTTGTATACTGTATCACACCAATAATAAAAATCTTCCAAGAGATATAAAGAATAATCAAAATATTTACCTATTTTTAATAGTTTCGTAACTACGAAAAAATCATTCTTAATTTTCATGGAACAGGGTAGCCGTTCATATTTTAAATCATTTTGATCACAAATAACTTTGAAAGAAATAACGTTATTAAGATGCGGTTTTCGCGAGTAAAACCGTGAGTGGCTGGACCTTCATCATTTTCTAAAAAGCTGAAAATTTGTCAGTGCATCATATTAACATAGGTGCCAAGCGATGGCAGACTATGCAGTTTGATTCTTAGTGACTATGGCGGGTACCAGGTACCAAGTTTAATAAACTGAAACATAACTTTTGTAAAGAAGGGTTTTCATGTTTTTTTGACCTTTTGCCGTTTTGACACTTCTTAAAAGCTTTCTTTAGAAATTACATTTTAAAATAAGTATTTACAAATGTCCAAATTTAAATTTTTAAATTAATAAGTTTGCATATTTAGGATTTATTTTTGTTTCTAAACATGTTTTATTAATAATAATTTTCGATATTTTTAAAAATAAGGCTACTTTCCCCTTAAACAAAAATTTATATTTTTTGACATACCTTGTGTATACTACTGAAAGAAATGAATATCTTATGATTGATTTTAGGTTTTAGAACATGCAGAACTTTATAAGGTTTTTTTCGTAAAATTATTAATAAAAGTAACAAATTTACATATTTGCTGCCTGTAGGCTATTAATTTTGCCACCCATAATTTCTGGTTGGGGAAAAATTTAAAGAGCAAAATGATTGGCTTTTCCGGTCAAGCCAAAAGAGAAAAAATGTCCTCCTTTTATTTTACATACTCCTATAATGTTTTTAAATCGAAATAAACAATTTTTGAAGTTAATCTGCCGCCTCCTAAGAATATGCTGCCCTGGGCTTCAGCCTACTTAGCCTGCTGGTAAATCCAACCCCTGGGCAGGCACACATTTGTAGTGGCTCCATGGTCCGGATGAATTTGAATATTTCTGTTATTTAACAAGATATAACAAAAAGTTTTATATAAAAGTGGTAGGGTTTCTAAAAAGATTTTAATGGATACAGAGTGTTTCAAAAAACATATTTTTTAAACTAACTCACAGGCATTATAGCTTTTTTGGGACACTTTGTATACATCGAAATATTTGGAGGACGTGCCTCATTTGGAAACCCATTAAATCTTATAGAAGACTTTTTGTTATATCTTATTAAATAATAGAAATATTGGACTTCCTTAGACCATTGGACCATTTTAAAATGTTTGTCTACCAAGGGTTGGAACTGTTAAAAATGCCTGGCAACTAGGAAAAATCTTCTAATAGGCATCCAAGTAACATAACTCCATATTTAGCTATTACAAAATGACAAAAATCAAGTTTTAATTTACTAACCTTGGTACCTGGTACCTGCTAAAGCCACCATGAGTCAAATTCTCATAGTCTCTCATCGTTTCTACCCTATGTTTTTATGAACGGCCACCCTACCGGTTGAGCATACGTCAAAAAAGGAACTGAGCACTATTTTTCTCTCTCTTTATAATAAACATTATTGTTCCAGTAAATAGTCATCTAGCTATTATATTTAATTAATTTAAAACAATTTATACAATCCTAAATTAAATCACTATTAATTTCTAATAATTTTAATAGAGATAGAAACATTAGTTTACCTTTTCCACAGGTCTTTTTTCTCAGTTCGCATACATTTGGGTAAATTATTCCATCTGAGCCACACACTGGATCTCCATAAGCATTTTGTTGACATATTCTTGGACATGATGAATCTCTGATTGCCAATGATTCTGTAATCAAAATAAAGAAGTATTAACATGATGTAAACGATTGATAACATAAAAATGGTATGGCAATTATTTTTTAATGCTGCAACTATAAGAAGTAGGACTAAAAAGTAGGAAAGAAAAGCTGTTAAAGGGGAATTTTGTGCCCGACACATTAAAACAAAATGTTTAGATAAAAATTATTTTGGCTCATTTGGACCAGTGCCAAAGCCTTTAAAAGAGGTAGAAGTGAACAAAATATGGTAGGATAAAAAGAATATAAACAAACATTAATGAAGAAATAAATTACGGGCAGATTTAAAGTCGGGGAGGGGAGGGAGAGGGGACGGTGTTAAGTCTTACATACAGTTATTTTTAGATTTTCGGTCACATCTACAAATCCTATGAAAAAAAGCAAATGGCGGTTGTAGACAATGGTTTGTCCAAAGATGAAGACAAAAAAAAAAAATGCAAAAACAGATCCAAAACTTTTTGCATTTATGCTTTTTACATGCCCCCAAATTTATGTGAAAAGTCAAACCACTCCAAGTTTTTTTGATTTTTTATTTTTATCTTTACAAAAAATATAAACCATTTTTACAAAACGTACCTTTGCATGTTCCAAATCCACTGTTGTTTTTTTGGTCTGCAATGATTAATTTTTTCAATCTTTAGTTTGACCTAATATTAAAAAAGTACCCTTAGTTTTCAATTGAAAATTCACGTGTCAGAATATCGGCATTTTCCAAAAAAGTCGGTGATCGTTTTGTTAGTTTAAATATTTACTTTCTAAGTTTGTAAAAAATAAACATTAGAATAGAAAATGTTCTTAGAAAATGCAAAAACTCGGATCCGGATTTTTTAAAAATATTATTAGGCCAGCTTTTTTTACACAAAATACAGGCCTGCTGGTAAGTATATGACAAATTAGAGCGTATAGGGAGACGTCAAATATTACTAGTCTTTCATATAATGCAGTCAAACTACCCCATAACGGGAGATATTATAGGTATGGCGTAAAGGGGCCTCAGTTATTTATTGTAACTTTTAAGTGGACCTGTATATTTCAATTAAATTATGGTATGTTATATAAGCAATAGTCGCTTACAAATTCTTGTTATAAACTGTATTTGACGGCATTTAGAAGACAGGAACGGACTTGTTCTACACGCGTGGGGCCAAAATTTTGACACGTGTAACTTTTTTTTGTTTTTAAACTCGAAAATCAAACGTTTTTAAGAAAAATCATTTTTTTTGTAGCAACCTGAACAATAATATCAATATCTAATATTTTTAGTATTTTGTAATGTAGGTATTAGTATTACTAAACCTTGCAACGTTGCTACAAAAATGTATTTTTTCTCAAAAACGGTTGATTCTTTTGAAATAAATGGTAAAATAAGATTTTATATCAAAAAAGAGACACATGTCAAAAATCTTGGCCCCACGAGTGTAGTGGCAAGTCCCATTTCGTGTCTTCTTAGATACTGCGTCAGAAATACAGTTTATAGCTAGAATTTGTGGTATTTATTGATAATACGACAGACTTTTTGTTTAAAATATACAGGTCCATTTAAAAGTTGCGGATTGGAAACTTAATTTCAGGGGCCCCCTTTTTAAGCCCCATATTTTAGTTATGGGACAACTTAGGAACTTTTTTATTTGAAAGACTAGTAATATTTTGACGTCTCCTACACGCTCCTAAATTTTAGACATATACTTACCAGACACCCTGTAGAAGGATAAAACACATTTAAAAATGTAAAGAAAAATAACAAAAATAAAAGCAAAATTACAGGCGACCTAAGTTTAAAAAGTGATGAGTATTTAAGGGTAAAAACGGTTTTTGTCGATTTCCGACAAAATTACTAGTCCTATGGAAATTCATTTTCTGAGAAAATGTACCGTAATAATGTATATTTTTTTACACCATCAGAAAGTAGAGATTTCAACGAAAAAACCGCACCGACTTTTTGATGATGCCGACACGTTAATTTTCGATGAAAAATAATTTTTTACTTAAAACTTTAATATTTAAGATTTTTCTATAAGACTTGTAGTGTGGCCTAAAATAAAAAAAAACGCTTTTACATTTTAATCCTTCCCCGCCTTTCCCTTCCCGACCTCAAGTCGCCCGTTTTTTTATTTTTGTTTTGTTATATTTTCTACCTTTTATAATAAGTTTTATTTTACTATATATTTTTTTGTTTAAAATAATTATTGACCCTGGTCTAATTTTTAATTAACTATGCGCACATTTACAATTGGCCAAATGTAGATTTTAGGCAATGAAACAATGTATTTAAAAAACCCTTTTATTTGCTAAACGCTAAAATTAATAAATTATTTGTAATAGAATTTCCAAAATACACATTTTATGATGATACTAAATTACCCCATTATGTCTTACCTTTCCCCTGGGCAATGTAGTGCCTGTAGTAGCAAGTGTTATTAAAATAAACCATTAAAATTTAATAATACCTATTTACCTGTAAAATTACGCATAATAAAAACATTATTAACCTAATAAATTAATTTAGATAGTAATATTTAAAATAATATATGTTTAATAATAAAAGTGTTTGTACTTTTAATGTCAATCACATTATAGAAATAATTTAATAATGCATCTATTAAAACGCTTTTAACCTAAATAAAATAATATCTCTATTAACATTAATTATAGTGTCATTAAGCATGAATCCTATATAAATTTAATAATTTTTATTGTCGATGCATTTTAAGTAGAAAAACTATCTACTGCATTCTGCTTTCTAAAGCTTAATACATTAATTAAAAGCTGATTGCTTTGAATTTGAAGTTTTTAAGGATTAATGACCTTTTGGATGGTTATATCCGTTCTTAGTTCAGTTTTAGTTCCAGTCGAAATTTCAGTTTTCCCTATGTGTAAAGGTCCTTTTAGACGGTCAGTTCAGTTTTAGATACAGCCGAACTCATGGGCGTAACCAGGGGAGCAGGACACGTGCATTGGTTGATATATTCCCTCCATTTTTTATCATTTTCAGTTTACCCAAAAATTATTGCTTTTTGTTAGGTACACGCCTGGAAAGAATGGGACCGCTTCGGTCCTGGTCCCGGGGTATACGAGCTGACCCTGTTCAGCCCTATTGACCCCTATGAACTTGCCGGTCGCCTGAAACAAAATAAAAGAAAACCCCCAAAAACCCAAAAATTCGAATTAAAAACGACGTTTCGGTGGCAAGTCTGCCACCGTTGTCAAGTTAAAATGAACTTAAAAATAAAAATAAAAACTAACTAATATTTAAATAAGAAATGATTAAATTTTGTGCTTTTAGAATCTCAAACTGAAAATAGTTTGACATATGTGTCATGAGTGACATAAGTAACTGGTGTATTTATTATTTGTAAGACAAAAAAGGTAATGAGTTAATTGATTTTTAGCTTTCCTGAAGATACTTCAGTATCGAGCAAAGGCAACCAAGTGTTTATTTATTAAATTAACTTGAAATTGATGCTACACAATTATCTTTATTTAATAATATATATACGCACTTTCTTTGATTTTGCGTTTTTTTTTAGAACAAGTTTCCTTTTGCTAAAATACTAGAAGCATCCCAGTTTATTCTGTGATTGTTATCAAATGCGTGTTGGCAGAGCGTTATTAATTTTATTACTTGCTCTTTGAACAAATCTGCCAATTGGTTTGAAAGTGAATATATTCTAAAACTTTTCAAACAAATGTTTTTCTACAATAGAGGGAGAAAAAGTTTATAGCTAACTCTGAAATGTGCCGATGCCTCCAGAGACGTTGAAGGTCGTACTACTCCTTGGGAACAATATTTTCAATATACAGTGTCTAACCAGGATAGGTCTTCCAATGTGGACTGTAAATTTTGAAATTTTTAAACGTCCTTTGGAAACTGCTGCAATAAAACAGTATTAAAATTTTTGCTTGGTTGGTGATATACTGGTCATTGAGTAACTAAAAAATATGAAAATGACCAAGAGTAGTACCTTTATTTTTAAAATGGGGACAAAATTGTATAAGGAAATGTTGTAGAGAATTAAATTTAAGGTCAAAATTTAAAAATTAAAAGAATTAAAGTAAAAACGAATGTTTACATTATGCATTAACAGTTTTTTTAAATAATTGGCTTAAAACCAGTGAATTGAAAAAAATATTTAAAATGAATATTTTCTTTTTAAATTTTGCTTTCTTCTAAAATTGCCATTTTAAGTTGGATTGTGTAATGTGAAAAAAAATTACAGATTTTTTTACTCTCATGCTTTAACTTAAAAATTCAATTCCTCCCACAACATTTACTTATACAATTTTGGGTACCATTTAAAAAAATAAAAGTAAACAGTTTTTGTGTTTTTTTTAGTTATTACCAGCCCTGTATAATACCAATTGGAGTAAAATTTTGTATTTATTAGTTTTAGACCATGCGACTAGTTTTCCCAAAATTTCAAATTAAAATTTCAAAATTTTTGGTTCCTTTGTCCCTCTTGTAACACCTATCCTGGGACACACTGTATTTTTACAACAAAAAGTTTTTTTTTCGCCCAGTCTATTATGCTGGTTTTGAATTCGTTGAAATTTATTTTAAAATTGACAATATAAACAAAATTTTAATATAAAAAAACATTTTTCGCATTGCACTAAATTAAATTTACATAATTAATACAGCGTATTTTAATTAATGTTTCACTTGCTCTTTACTCTTGATAGCAAAGTATCGTGATGATAGCACTTCCGCGCCTGACGCCTACAAATTAAACTGGCTTTCCAGTTTTCGAAATTGTATGGCCAGACGTATTTTTAGTTTAAGTTTTTTATCTTTGCATTATTTAAACAGTCTGAAATAAGAAAAATGTTTTCTTTTTTTTAAATTTCTTTTACTATTCCAACACTGCTTGGCGAACATTTAATTAGTATAATAGTATAGAACGGAAAATACTTTGAATGTGTTTTTTATCTACCCTGATCTTACTAACTTGTTTATTGGAGGAATGGTTTAATTAACAACTTTTAGTCACTATGCACCATATACTTTGATTTATAATCATATCTTTAAAACGATAATGTTTAATTGGTTTACAAGAATGCAAATGTATTTACCAGGGTGTGCCAAAACAGCAAAAAAGCATCCAAAAAATATCTTACAAGAGGCCCAAACAGAGGTTTTTTTTTTGAAGCGCAACTTAAAATTTTCAATTTAAGAAGTTTTACGATGTATCTTAAAGTTTTTCCGTCTAAATACCATGAAACCGGGTTTTTACCACTTTTTCTCCTGTAAGTTTGAAAAAAAAAATCCTATTAAGCAATAAGTTTGGTATAAAAAGTTTTTCTGAGTCACATTTTTATCTTCAGTATTTAATTTTTTACTAGATATAAATTTAACATTTTCTTTTTTTTTGCATTTTTTTTGTATTTTTCTTTAATTTTTTGCAAAACTATTAGTATTAGACAAAAAAGTTTCAAGTCACAAAACAAAGTTGTGAATAATTATTTTTTAGGTTTTGCTCTTATTACCATTAATGTTTTTAAACATTAACTTTGTTAATAAAGAGCAAAATCCTAAAACAAAGGTACTTAACAGACTGTAACTTCGCAGTGATTGATAATAGAAAAAAGTCGATAAGGACTTTTTATAGGATTTTGACGTAGTACAAATCATTTTTTTATTTTCTCCTACACACTAATAGTGTTGCAAAAAA
>JACEGR010003832.1:0-97456 GCA_014170235.1 Listronotus bonariensis | reverse complement strand
AACATGAGCAGGTACATAATATTTTACTGAAAAAATACATACAAAGTAAATGGGGCTCGAAATGATGTACGAAGACGTTTTGTGTTCTATATTATTATTAAAATTTTATTTTTCGTCTAACTACTAAATATTTTTTACCCGGGGGTCATTTTGAACTTTTGCCTAGTGGGCCAAATGGTCTCCAGGCCGAGACTGCCCAGTATCCCCTTTTAAATAAAAATTGTTTATGCGTTGATTAAACAGTCCTACGCCATTCTAGATTAACAGGCTCATACATTTAAACCGCACCGCACGTTTGTTCAGATGGTTAAGCCAAAGTTCAAATGGTTCTAACTCTGGAACGGCTGGACTGATTTTTAAAAACAAAATGGCTTTAAGTAGAGAATAGCGTTTAAAATAGGGTGCATAACTCTCTTTCTACTTAAAAAAATGCTAGTGCCTAAGGGCAGAGTTTGACCCCTAGTTTTGACTTCAGATTCGTGTTCAGCGGGAAAAACTACTAGCACAGACCACTTTTTTATTTTATTGACCTGTGTTTTTCATTAATATTTTAATAGGATACCAGTGGTTTATTTCAAAATGTTTAGTATTAAAATTATTGTTTGTATATCCCTTTAATGGCAAATTTAAATATATCTTTTTTTTGTTTCAGGTTTGTTATAGAATTGTGATGATGTATAATATGTTACGTAAGTAAAATGGTTCTAGTTTTTTAATAATCTAACTTTTTAAATATTTTGAAACGGAAAAATAGAAAAATAACAATATTAACAATTTGGCACTTTTAAAGTTTCAAAACACATTTTGATTATAAATGAAGAAAATTTTGCAAGTTTTTTATTCTTAATTCATTATTCTCAAAATTAATACAAAGGAAAATCATCTAGTCATAAAATTATTTAGGAATAAAAATAAAAGTTATTTTTATATTATGATAGGTATCTTCGATAATTTGTGGGTTTAGGTGGCAAGGCGCAAATTGAGCCGCGTATAACACCAAGTGACGCGACAGGAAAGACACAAGGCGTAACGCCTCTAAAAATGCCTAATACTCAAACAAAACAATTTTCATTATTAAATTTAGGATTTTAAGGTGAATTAGATGCTACGAAAGATAATTTATTATTTAATTTTTGAATAAAAAAAAAAAGAAATTTAAATTATTAAATAAGTACGAAGAAAAGAGAAGTGGGCACTTTTCAATTACAACCATAAGGTAAGTACTGCAAATATTTTATTTACACAAGAAAGCAACTTCGGCAAATTCGAAATCTAATGATATTGACAATAAATAACCAATATACATTATTTTGTGTGCGTGCGCGACGTGTGAAACTGTGCCATTACGACAAAATCGACGCGACTCGCGCTAAGTTGTGTGGTTAAAATAAAAAATAAAGACGGTTTTAAATCCTTCACCAATGACGCCGGCTACTACATAAGTGCAAAACAAATTTTAAATAAAAACACAAACACTTTAAAAATTACCCATAAAATTTGAGTAAATCCACTCTTTATTGTCCAGGTTCCATTATTTTCCTATTTTTGTTTTATGTAATAAGTTTAACTTATAGGTAATTAATTACTTACTGTCTTCCTCGTGGCGCCGTAAACAGAGCTTTGATCTTCGAAACCAGGAGTCGCCGGTTCGAATTTCATCGGGGAGACATATATTTAGGTAGTAGTTATTTAAAGGTGCTGTAAAATGCAAAATTGTATGTTTCAGTGCTTGGACAACATTGACGGAATAGGGGAAAACGATGGGTTAAACATCTAATAAGCCGACACCCACGGTGCTCTGGTATTTAGGCATAGGCCTTCGTGGGATGTCAAAAAGATAAAAAATAATTTATATCAAATAGAGTTCTTATAATGGACAAATGTCAGCTTTAAGTTATATAAAATGGTAGATTACCATAAGTCATTGTCTGTGGCACTTTCGGTACCACCGGAAATTGCACATGGTTCCTACAGAACCGTTTCAAAAAATCAGATTTATGATCAGCGCGCGATTAAAATCAGAGTTGCCGCAACTTTCTGGATATTTATTTAAAAATGTAACGTACCTACATAAATTACTAATTTTCTACGATCATTAAAAAAATGTTTTTTTTTTCGTTATTATAAGGATAAAGTACTTCATTTAAGTACACTACATGAACACGTATAAAGAAAGTTACTTCTCTTAATAGTTCGACAAATAAAAAAAAAGTATTTTAAAAGTAACACTTTTTAATTTTGAGATCTTACAATTTAAAAAATTGTCAAGCAACGTGTATGTGCAGCTTAATCCTAATAAATACCAAGTTTTTTTATTTATTTATTTTGTCTTATTTGGTCTACAAACTTGTATTTTTTAAAACTTAAGCACAATATAGATTGGATAACTTGTTTATTTAGTTTAAATTTGCTTTTTTAAAAGTTAGATGGTACCACTTCTCACAAAGATATCGAACTTTGAATGAAAAAGAATATTTTTGTCACTAACCATCAATATCTCAGCAACCGCTGATTGCCCAAAAAATTAAAAAGGGTCTTAAAATCCTAAATAAATTACCGACTAAAGCCGGCTACGGTTTCTTAAAGAAAAAATATTCTTTACATTAATTTAAAAAATAATATGGCATAATCTGGGGCTATATTAAAATATCAAGAAAACCAGTAGTGTAAAGTTTTAAAGTTTTTTATGCCTTTTTTTTAAGTGTTTATATTTATAACAAAAATAGGTCTTTAAAAAATTATTTGTCTTTTTATATTTTTTTAATGACTCCTGAAAAACAAAGTTTAAAACTATCTTTTTATATATATATTTTTAAATTTATAGATTTTAATTAATAAAAATGCAATAAAAAACTAAAATTTATAGGCAGGTTAAACTGTAAATAGCACAATTATTTTTACAATTTGTTTTTGAGAAATAAAAATTGCAGTCACCTTAGGTGATACTAAAAAGTATTCATAAACAGCATAAAATAAAATCAAAAATAAACTTATAAACAATTTTGGTCCTGAAGAAGAATGATGATTTCCGCTAAAATACACGACTGCTTAGCTTTTAAGGCAAATGATTGTTTTTAATGTTTGTTTTTTTACCATGTCCATAGGTTTCTTTTAGAAAAAATTGGCTTTATTTTTTTTCTGGAGAAAATAACTAGATATAAAAAATAATGAGACAGAAAAGTTGCATTTTTAATTGCTTAATCGGAAAAAAGATACGAAAACTTTGTAAAATGTCAGTGGCGTACTTTTTTAAATAATATTGGTTGTGGTGCCCATTGAGAAGCCAATAGACCCAATCATGTTACATTTAATACGTTTACCAAATTTTATCTAAACCGATTTAAGAGTTTTTAAGATATTTAAAATATATCGACTTTAAAACAAAAATAACACTCTGTAGCTCAGAAATAATGCAAGTCCGAAAATATGTAAATAGGATTTTTTCATAAAAAGACATAAGAAATCACCTTCCTAAGTTTCGTGCCGTAATAAGAAAACACCCCGTATATGTACTTAAAATAAATAAATGTTATGTTTTGTTCAAAAATAATGCGATCAATGTTTAAAAGCATTGCTTTTAATTTAAAACAATACAGCCATTAATGCAAATTCCGTTTCTCCTAATTAAAAAGCCTTGCTAAAAATACAAAGTCCTTGTTTTTCAGTTAATATAACCAACAACACCCCATTTCGTTTGGGTCTTTTGTAGTCATCCAAAAAAACAAACGGTCCGATTACAACCCTTTTCATAATTTTGAACTCTTCAATAATTTAATTAGATTCTTTGTGAGTGTTTAAATTAAAGCAAAATATATTTTAAATATGCTTTTTGTTTACCTAATTTTTAATGAGTTTTAATATACCGGGTGGTAATGAAAAGATTACCAAAGAAAGTTTATGTTACCCTAGTGGAAAGGGTGTACTAGAGTTGCTAGGTGATAAGATAAGAGAGTGACTCCTGCACTGTCCGACCTTGTGAATTGTTTTATGCATGCACGGTTTGAGTCTATTTATGAACGAACGAAAAAAATTGGCACAATTCTTAAGGGTATTTATAAAAAAATTTAAGTGGCTATTATGTAACTACGGTACGATAGTTTAAAGGGTGATGAAAAATATCTTAGCCTTCGTCCCCAAAATATAACAGAAAAAAGTTTTTTATTAATTATTTCAACGGAAAATGCACGAAACAGGTTGTTGGTATTAGCAAAATAGGAAGTATTGCGAGAAAAATAGCTGAATTCCTGAATCTGCCGAATCCAGAAAACTACACTGGTCACTGCTTTCGGCGATCATCAGCCACAATATTAGTTAATGCAGGAGGTGACTTGCTGACTTTAAAGCGCCATGGGGGCTGTAATTCCAGTGCCGTTGCAAAAGGGTATACTGGCGACTCGATTAAAAACAAACTACAAATATCTAATAAAATAATGGAATCTGTAAAGCCATCGTCGACCAACATTTCCTCGAAATCCATGTTGCAGCCCTTGCCAAGAAATAACGTAGTTCAGAGTTCACATTCATCAGAATACTCTTTAAACAATATTGAAAATCATCATGAGAAGAAAAAATACTTCGAATATTGAATTTGGAAAACTGTTCGTTGCAATAACTTCAATTAATATTTTATTGTTATTTTACTAATTTATATAAACTTGTTGAATTCCTATGTCATTTTATAAAAAAGTTCGTATGAACCTATGTCCGGAATTATTTTGTTTCTAAGATACAGAAGGTTAAATTTTAAAAAAGGTGTTTTAAAAGTATCTAAAATATCCTTACACCGATTTAATTTACAGTGGCGTCTTAGTGGGCAGCATGGTTCTGTAGATATTTTTTTATGAGTAAGCGACTTAAAATATACCTTTTTGGTCTTTTGTTTTTGAAAAAGAATAAAGCAATTCTTACTTATTTTTAAAAAGTAATAATATAAAACATAAAACAAGATCAAAAAATACACAAATCATTGTTTTATATCCAGAACTAACCATGATACCCTACCTATACTCTGTCTTCGGTAAAAAAAAAAATATTCCAGTAATATCAAGTAACGAAACACCGAAAACCATCTTTTATGTTATAATATATTGCCGTTTGGGGGATGCCTAATAAAATTTGTGATGTTGGGTGTTTACCTGTCTGTCATGAGGTCACGTCTAGGAACTCAATTATTCCCCGTGTAGCAACTTAATTATGTCAGTCTAGAAATTCAACAATACCTATCTGTTTTATCTGCGTAACTGCCTTTTCATATTAGCGAAAGACGGAAATACGGGCGACGGACCAACGCTATCGAAGTGTATGGACTCAAATGAAACCTTTCATACGCAAAGTCGGCAAACTCAAAGGCTTCATATAATTGTTTATCTCTCTGTTCGTCAAAACCGGCTTAGTGTGTAAAGCCGCTAAGTCTAGCAACTCAAGTACACCGAGTGGAAATAGTTTATTATGGGACTAGCCCCTAGAACGAGTACGACTTTTTCAGCACGAGCCGCGGGCGAGTGCTGTAAGTCACACAAGAGGGAAATAAGTATTCCGTGCGAGTTGCATGCTAAATTGTTTCTTCGATGCAAATTCCTTGTTTAAGGTTCTTGAATTGTGCACATTTAGAGCACCTTATAACGGCCGTAGGAAGGCCGTGTTTAAGTAACAGTTTTACTTTTTTACTCATATTTTTTTGTAATAAACATGTTGGACAAAGACAATTGAGGTGTTACGTGAAATTTTGTTAATTTCTAATACTGTACCGCAATAAATTGATATTTGCCCATTTAAACTCAAAAGATGTCAAATTTTTTTGTAAATATAAATATAAATATATTTAATTTATTATGTAAAATTCATGAAACAATAAACAAACAAAAAATCTACGTCCAAACATGTTAAAATCTAAATTACTCAAAACAAGGAAAAGTAACATAAACTCTTTATCCACTGACGTTTTCAATTACAACAAACAAAAATTTTATTGGCTTTGGTATTGGCATTTTTGCTTATAACTCTTTTATCTTGTTACATAGAAAACTAAAATTTGGTATACGAATATTTATTATTTATCTATAAATTGGTTGTTTTATTCAATTGTTTTTTATAACAATAGGTAAATCAAAAAAATATATTAAATAAACAGAGAAACACACAAAATTCTTATCAATATCACTAAAATTTACTTATAACCTGGGCTTATACTTTTCTATTTCCTTAATAATTTATCTTAGTAAGCATACCGATGGTCTAGTTCACACATATGAAAGTGCAAAAATTAATTTTTGATTTAAATGAAATTTCTGGCCATAATTTTAGTCTAAAAGTAGGTACTTAACCCTTAAATGACAACACGGGGTCGCCCATGACCACACCGAAAAATATTTTAGAAATATTTCTTGCAAAAGTTGTATTTTAATATTTCCGCTACGCCTACCTTTGTAGCTTGGCTGTTACTATTACCACAGCAAATTACGTATGCCGCAGAAGTTTATTGCCTGAGTTATAGATGTTTGGGATCGCCGGCAATCCCTATTGTTGTTTGAGTAATAAAAAAACATATTTATTAAAAAAGAATATTAAAGTTAAAAGGAACTAAATGGGGTTAAAAGACGACATACAAAAGAAAAGTAATAAGGATATTGACAATAATAGTTATGACTTAAGTGATATTGAAAGTGAATTTGAAGAATATGAAGAAAAAAAGGAAAGACAGTCGAAATAGTATATTGTTCCAAAACACCTCGTATAAAAACACGTGTCTTCGTTTTTATACCTTTATTAACAATGGAACGTAACTATGGTTACAACAACGACAAAATCTACTCTTGTCAATGTCTCGAAGTTTACAACACAAAAGTCGAATTTATACTGATTGATCGAAGGCTTCCCGTCGCCCTTTTATAGTATGGTGGAAGAGTAAAGAATGATCTAGAATCTTCGAGAAATATCGTGAAAATTCCATAGTACAGGATGGCATAAAAGTTCTTAATAGATAATTCAGGCGTTTTCGGAAACCTTCGAAAGTGATGAAAGAACTTGGAAAAATTAAGGTAAATTATTTAAATAAATTAACAAACTAAATTAAATGATCCTAACTCTCTAAAATTCTATAACCTAAACACATTTTTGAAAGTCTGTAACATTGCCCCCTTCCAAGTTTTGATCGTCTCGATCATGTATCTTCACTGTCTTGATAACGGCTTAGCCTTTCTAGATGTACTACTTTCATCTTTGCCTCTGGACTCTTCTGTATACGGTGAACCCCCTTGATTCTTCTCGTATTGTATAACGAAACGTCTTCACCTTCTTCTGAGTCTTCAAACCTTGCTTGATTAATGCTCTCTGAACTTGGCCGTAATATGACATCTTCTGCAAGTACCACTTCTCGAATTGTTGTTTCTTTACTTTTTGGAAATCTCATCACAATTTCCTCATTGTTAGTTCTCAGTACCCGTTGTGGAAGGTCTAGTACAAACTTCTGATTTTTCATAATGTCAAGGCCGAGAATAACTTCGTCCATTATATCGGCAACAAACACAACGTGTGTAAATGTTGTTGTTCCTAGGGTAATTCTAGCTTCGTGTATGCCTTGAACTGGTATGACTTCACCATTGGCAGTTTCCAAAATATAATTCTTCTCAGGTCGGCATATTATACAGTGGGATATGATGTTTGGCCTCACAATGGTATGTGTAGAACCAGTATCTAGTACCATCTCACATTCTCGACCGCATAAATTTCCAGGTACTACCAAACTGGAGCCATTGTTCTGTAACCGGGATACCCTAATTGTTGTTGTTGATGGTTCTTGGTAACACTTAGCCAGGTCTCGCCCCTTGAACTGGGAGTCTTCTGCACTACTGGAAGAGGCCTGAAAACTGGAGCAATTTCTCTGTATATGCCCTCTTTACCACACTTCCAACAACGAATGATATTTCTTCTTTTAAATGTAACTCTGTTGTCTTTTTCAGTTTGTTGATTACGTATGATTTCTTGCAACTCCTGTATCACTCTGGTCAAATTATTATATGGATTGCCATCTTTTGGTGGATAATTTGTTCTTCCAAGTCTTGCCTGAGTTCTGGATGTCCGCTTTGCTGTTTCAAACTGAAGTGCGTAAGCAAGAGCTTCAGAAATTTTCTTAAGCTTGGCCATTCTTAATGCTTGACTCATATCTGGATCACGTAGACCTTCAATAAAACTGCCAACAGCTAGTTCTTGTTTTATTTCTTCCGGGTAGGCTGGATATGACAGGTTAATTAGATGTACAATATCTGCTTCATACTCCTGGAGACTTTCGTTGTATTTCTGTCTTCGTCCATGGAGTTGCGCCTTATAGACTTCTTGTAGATGGGTTTCGCCGTACCTCATCTCCAGAAACATGACAATCGATTCATAATCGGACAACTTTTCTTCGGGAATGTTTCTTAACACCTCCATGGCTTTTCCTCGAAGAGCAAGTACAAGAGCTCGTGCTCTTTCTGTTGGGCTCCAGTTGTTGCCGTTTGCAGCTGCTTCAAATTGTCTAAGGTACGTAACCCACGGTACCTTTCCGTCAAAAGTTGGTGGTTTCATAACAGTTGCTGGAGTACCACATCCTGAGACTACCCCTTTACTGGCAATATTTTTTAATTTGCTGCTGTAATTGTTGAACTTCCTGTTGCATTTGCTCTTTGACTTGTTGAACTTGATCTTGGACTAGTTGCACCTGACTATGAACCAATTGTACAGTCTGCTGCATTTGTTCTTCCACTTCTTTAACATCCTCTTTGGTAAGTTTTAACTCAAGCAACATCATTTCATCTTGACCGTTATAAAATTCCCCTTTAGATTTTCTCTAATCTTCACCATCATCTCTTTTAATTCTTGCTTCATTTCTTCTTGACTGGTTCGAATTTCAAGCTTTATTTCTTCTAAACTGGACTTCATTTCGTTTTTAAAGTCTTCTTGTTTTTCTATCATTAGTTTCATAAGTGCACATATTTCCTCCATAGCTTCAGTCTGCTTTCTTGCTCCTACTGGCATCCAATCTTCGTAACCACTTCGGCTTCCTCGGGTAATCTCGTTCCGCTTCACTTTCTTCGGGTGACTTCGTCCCACTTCTGACACCAAATGTTCCAAAACACCTCGTATAAAAACACGTGTCTTCGTTTTTATACCTTTATTAACAATGGAACGTAACTATGGTTACAACAACGACAAAATCTACTCTTGTCAATGTCTCGAAGTTTACAACACAAAAGTCGAATTTATACTGATTGATCGAAGGCTTCCCGTCGCCCTTTTATAGTATGGTGGAAGAGTAAAGAATGATCTAGAATCTTCGAGAAATATCGTGAAAATTCCATAGTACAGGATGGCATAAAAGTTCTTAATAGATAATTCAGGCGTTTTCGGAAACCTTCGAAAGTGATGAAAGAACTTGGAAAAATTAAGGTAAATTATTTAAATAAATTAACAAACTAAATTAAATGATCCTAACTCTCTAAAATTCTATAACCTAAACACATTTTTGAAAGTCTGTAACAATATGAACCAACTGAAAATGAATTGTGATGATGAAGTATCCTTAGCACATCTACAGCAAAATTATTAATAGACGAAGTAACTATAGATGGCACTCTAAACCATTTTTAATATACACGGACAGGAAAAAAATTGATTCTGCATGTTCCTAAACCTACAGGAACAAAAAATTGAGTAGCTAGCTAGGAAATTTTATTTTAACGACAACATGATGCATAAAATTGTTACTCCATCAAACGAAAAACTACATAGAAATAAGATACATGTTTCAAAAGCACAAAGATATACAAGACAAACCAATAAAACAAAATTAAAAGACTTAATGCTTTACCGCACACAAATAAATGCTTTGAAGAATAATTATGGAAATCTAACAAAGATATGCAAATATAAATTTTCTTTTTCTGTGAAAAATCATTGGTTAAATTATAAAACATTCCACAAAAAAGATTAAATAGGATTTTTGCTGTTTAAACTTTAAAATACCAGTAATTCTTCATGGGGTCGTATGCGACCCCTGTTGTCGTTTATGTATGAAAAACTTTATGTTGTCGTTTAAGGGTTAACACGATTGCAAAATGGAGCTGGCATCTTCAAGTTTAAATAGTTTACTTGCTATTTGTGTGCATAGAAAAGTTCTTGTATACGATTATACCGAATCAGCTAAATAACATAGCACATTGACAATGAGATGGAAAAGAGACTGTATACCGTGAATACAGGCATGTAAACATTTCTGATTGGATTACTCACGTACATCCTTTCCTGTTGCTTTACTGGTCGATTTACCTTTAGCTATTGCTTATACAGTATGTTACTGTATACAAGCCACAACAGACACAATCCCACTGATGCGTGATTTTCGACGCCCCTTTGAAGTGGCAATACACAGCCGCCAAACTATAAGGGAAAAAATATCACAACTGGAACGTGGCTCTCTGGTCTGGTATATAGAAGTATCCAAGATGAATGAAGGAGTGGGGCGGGAGTTTACAGACCAAGATGTAGACTCGCAAAGCGCCGTAGGAAAATCTCCCACCATCTTTTAAGGTGAAATCTACGCAATCGATATCTGCGGGTCACGGCTCTCTGAGGTACCCCTTCAAAAAGATGGGAAAGACCGACAACGACCTCTGCAGGTTTCGAGATCAATCGATCGAATCAGAGCATACTGTATAAGCAATAGGTTAAGGTATAACGGCCAGTAATGCAATAACAAAACAAGCACTATTAGTCACTTATGCCGGTATTCACGTTAGACTGTGCGCTACAGATGTACTGGTAAATCGCCAGTAACAGAATAACCAAACAAGCACTATTAGTCACACATGTTTACATGCCAGTAATTAATTATATTGTCTTTTCTTTACATTGCCTATGTGTTATGTTATTTAGCTCAACCGATATACTGGGTGACAACAAAATTACTATCCAGCAATTTATTTTCTTCAGTGCAACCGTATAGTTTTTTAAATTACGAACGTTAAATTGTATCACCAGATGCCAATTTTAGACATAATTGCTTCTGTCTATTACTCTCTGTTAAACCGGAAGTGATATAAACTTTCGTAATTTAAATGGAACACCCTGTATATTTTGTACGATTTTAGTTTTGCAGGTCATTCCTGATAGAAAACCTTAAATATATTCATAACCTAACATTTTTGGTTTTGGAAAAATGGCGTTTGAAAATCTCAAAAACAACACAATATGCAGTTTTATGGAAACAACAAATGAATATCACAAAATTTTAAAATACCTAAAATAGTTCTTTTAAAAGACTCTACCTTTAGAGGTCATTATAATACTACTTCCTGTTTAACCGGAAGTGCTGTAAAATTTGAACTTCTTAGTACGATAACCCTGGTAATTTTAATGGAACACCGTATTATTTTAAATTTTTGTGATGTTCATTTGTTTTCCCATAAAACTGCATATTGTGTTGTCGTTTGGACATTTTCAAGCGCCATTTTCTCCAAAACCAAAAAGTTAGGGTATGAATATGATTCATGGTTTTATATTAGAAATGATCTTTAGAATTCAAATTTTAAAAAATATACAGGGTGTTCCATTTAAAATCCCAAAGTTTATATCACTTCCGTTTAAACCGGCAGTAATACACAGATGCGATTATATCTAAAATTGGCACCCGGCGATACAATATAACGTCCCTTAATTTGAAAACTGTACGGTTGCACTAATAAAAACAAATTGCAGGATAGTAATCTCGTTGTCATCCGGTATATTGTTTATTTTATGAATACATTTTATGTAATATTTCCAATATTTTTTTGCTGCTCTTTATGTGTTTCTTGCTACAATTCCAGGGTAAAACAAGTTATGTATCGAATATCAATATTATATTTGCCGGTAGGACTTTATTTTAGCTCTTGTGTTGACCCAGTAAATTTACTGGCCCCAAGTGGTTACTAAAATAATAACCTTTAAACCCCTTGACCCATAAAAGTGCTCTTTAATCAATATATACATTAATTCTATATTAAACGTATTATTAGAATTACCTAACATTCTACGAACAGAAACTATTTTTAATATCAAACTTTAACTTAATAAAATTTTAAGGTAATAATATATTTATTAACAATTTAATTATTTAACAAAAAGTGGATATTGAATTTTTTTTTGTTATTCAAATAAGTAGTTACAAAAAAATTATTACCAAGTTTTTTACTTTTTTAAAATAACAATTTAATAATTATTATGTTTCAGCAATAATTTTTTATTTTTTTTAAGTACTTTATAAATTTTACTTTAAAGTAAAAGTGGAAAACCTATGGTTAATTTTAGTTTAGAGCTTTAAACTTATAAGGTAAAAATCTTTTTGCTAGGAGTCGCTCTAGGATCGCACCAATAATTGCAATTTTGTATCTGGTATTTGTAATTTTGATAATATCATCAATCATCTTGGTGTTTTTTTTCTTTGCTAATAACACTGATCAGAAAATTTTTACCTCGGTTTCTACACAACTATTTTAATCATATTTTAAATATTTTAAATAAATGAATGTGTAGCAGAAACAGAATCTGTGTATCATATCAGGTTTAATTGTAACACTTTTGTTTAAAAAAAATAGGGGAAGTTCGGAAAGCCCTCCCACCTAAGCAAGTTGGAATATTGTAAAGTATCGGTAACATAGGTCTTCTTTAAAAACGATGTTAATGGCTCAAATCGATTGTTTATATTAAGGTATGCCTAATTTTTAGATAAATGAATGTTTCAGTAAAAAACTATACTTTCTTAAGACCCTTTAAATGGGCGGGGATGCCCGTTAGCTTGGATAACGCTGCTTATTATAAATCTTAGACATTTAAATCTTCTAAATACTTAAGTTATGAATATAAGGTGGATAAAAGGTAAAACGCAACATAATAAAAATAAAATGTTTTTATTATATTTAAAAATATATATTAGGTAAAGGAAAGTGACCAAATATGGAATACCATTTTGTTTTTTAAACATAATTTGCATAAACATTATAAATAAAAATCTTTTTGTAGTAATTATTAACAATTACATATTTGTCCTTTATTTGTAAAAAATTCAAGTAACATTGATCAATTTTAATCAATTTTTTATGTAAACTAAAAAATGAAAAGGTAGCCAAATATGGAATAGGTACCCAAATATAGAATACTATAAACAACATTAAAATTTAAACTAATTTAACAAGAAACTCTTTGGCAACTTTGGTATAACATAGAAAGAAACAAAAATAATTTGAAAGAATCACAGATCCAGGCATTAGACTCTGGATCCAGCGCAATTATTGTGCCCAGAGCCCACACCAACGCTGTGGGTGTCTTAAGCGAGATTGACACGGGACATAAATACGAGGGGGAAGGAAATATCTCCAAAGTGGGCAGTTCGGGGCCTGTCCAGTTGGACCGTATAGGGATGCATACGTGCGGCACCACGAGTTTCTGTATTGGGAACCGCCGTAAGTGGAGGAAGTTACTGGACAATTCCTTAGAGCAGAAGCTATAAAAGTACTTATAAAAAAGCAATAAATCCCCACAGGCCAACGATGAGCGAGAGAAAGAAGTTCCTCTGTAAACGAAGGTTCATTTATGAGACAAACAGTCCTTTTTTGACTTGATTCTTGTCTTCTGATTCTTTTCTTTCCCTATTAACACTTTTTAAATGATTAAAGAACCCAATTATGGAATAGTCCATATTTGGGTACTATGATCTGTCCATATTTGGATTTTCCGACGACTTTAAACTAATTTTTTATATTTTTTTTAATTTAAAAAAATTAATAAAATCAAATACCGTTAAAATCTTCAACAAAATATCAAAACTATTTTT
This sequence comes from Listronotus bonariensis, assembly GCA_014170235.1. NCBI lineage: Eukaryota > Metazoa > Arthropoda > Insecta > Coleoptera > Curculionidae > Listronotus > Listronotus bonariensis. The sequence goes on along the minus strand of JACEGR010003832.1, from coordinate 83,613 downwards.
AAAAGTTATAAAAACAGTATTTCCTGCATTTTTTGTACAAAAAATACGTATTTTTAAAATACTTTAAAGAGTTACGAGAAAGCGATAAAACAAAAGGTTACTACAGCGACTACAGGGCTGGCATGTTACCTCTTTTAATCGCGAATGAGCATTAAAAAAAAGAGACAAACCCCTCTAATTGCGTGTGTGAGTTTCCTCTTAGGAGAAATGCCGGTATTCCAAATTAGGGATAATATTCCATATTTGGTCACTTTTCTCTATAAATTACATTCTTGTTATTACTAACAAAATTTTAAAAATCTACTCAGCTAAATGGCAAATATATGTCCCACCTTAGCCACAGCAATCTCCTTTGGGCAGTCTTACCGGATATCGATTTTTTTTTAACCTTACAAACATTTTCATAAAGCAAACTAAAATTCAATCAATCCCCTACATTTTGATATATTGCAAATCTGCTTATTTAGCATTTAGCTCTAATGTTTGCATCGAGTGATAGATATCGGGCCAATTAGAGTTTGCGTATAGAAATTATGACGCTGGACGGCGTTACCCGTTAGACAGGGCTTCCCGAACCTCCCCTATATATAAAAACATTTTGTACAAAAAGTAAAAGAAATATTTTCCTACAGCTTGTTTAAATATTTGGCCTCTAGAATACCCTTTTTTAGTGTCCAAGAGTAATTCCACAATATGTTTTGACGGCATTTGCAATTGTATCTTTTGTCCAAAAAATATCCTGATAAAAACGTTTTTTACGATACTTCTTACTGACTGCTTCTGGTGTTTTGAAAGAAAGATCCAAATAAAAAAAAAAATAGGTTCATAGAAACTTAGTAGTTTATAGGTAGTAAAAAGGTCAATAGATCAAGTCTTTTAAATTTTACCTTTATTCTTTCCAAAAACTATTTTTTAAAATATTTTAAACACGATTAAAATCTGAATACACAAATGCATTGCTCCTAAAAAAATATCCAGATAATGATATTACAGGTTTAAAAATTGTTTAAAATTAAAAAAACACAGCATTTATTTAAAAATGCAAAATTTTAGTTTTTTTCAAAATAACTTAAAAAGAAACAAGAAACAGCCATCATTAAAATGGCGTTTATAATAAAATGACCAATTTTTTTTCTTATTTATTCGTTTTTTTACCTCCAGGAGGTATTTCCAACATCCTTCTCCTATCAATTTCGGATACACTGTGTACTTTAAAGTAGGCGCGGCGAGTTTTGAGATTTTATATGGGTGCTATGTGTCAAAAATTTTTAAAGATCATAAAAAAAGATTAAAAAGGTGATGACAGCTTAAAAGTACCCAAGATCATATTTATTTTTGGCAAAAATAAGTTTTCAAACCCCTACGTATTCCATTCTTACCTAATAAAAAGTTGAAGAGCAAAAAAAGTCCCTCATACATACATTTTACTTACTCCATTTCTTCTTGCCTGATAGCAGAAAGTTTTAAACAGTTTTAAAGGACAAACAAAAAACAAAAATTTGTGTGCATTGCATCTATACATTTCACCTCTTTGGGTGCACTGGCCCCCGTGCAGCCACGTACTCGCCGCCACTGCTTAATACAAAATGTTAAACGAAAGACGTACATTTAACATTAACATACAAAATCCAAAAGGTTTTTATCATAATGAAAACCTTTCCGACGTTCAAGACAGCTCTGAACTAAAAACCGAAACGCGACGTCAAAATTTTCGAGCTAGAATTCAAAAGTTTCCACCAACATTCGCAAAATGTTACACAATACCTTATGCTGTTCAGCATATGTTACAGTGTTGTATTTTATTCAAAAACAAAAGTTTATTGTACGAAATGACATTATTAAATACGGGTTTGGAGAGCCTATGAATATATATGCAAATGTACTCTTAGTTAATTTATACATAAAATAAACTTCTAAAAGTTTACTGGTGGTTTCGTGATGTGATTAAGTGTCCGTTTAAAATAGAGCAGAAATACAGAAATTTTGATATATTCTATCCCACCAAAAATGTGAAAAATATTAGCCAAATTCAATACTAAAATTATGCTTGCCTGTGGGCTTCGCCACAAAAACAATGAAGATCTAAATGAGTGCCAAGTTTCTGTACAAAATCCAAATATGTATGAAATCTTACGGTAGGTTAGATTTGACTTGGCCAGTTTTTATTACATTAGCTTTTAATCTATTTAAATATTTTTTGACTCTGATAAAAACTGGTCAAGTCAAATATAACCTAATTTGAGATCATATCTTAGTATTTAAATTGGCTTACCTTTTTTACATTGATGTTTTTGGTGGGATTTCATTACTTTTTGTAAAGAAAACTGGGCAGGTGTTTAGACTAAATATTTTTTTGCATTTCCGCTGCTTTCTTTTTTTTCCTATTGTCTTCATTTTTTTAAACGTTAGAAACAACAGTGCCCCTTGCCCATTCGTCATCTGCTACCTTTTTAACACGCGTCCTGTTTATGCCTAAATTACCTAAGTGCGGGCAAAATGATCTGATGCTGCCGACGACCCACGCCGTTTTTTGTAAGGGGGCGCTACTTAGTTTTAGAATTTATTTTTATATTTTTTTTTTTATCTTTGGACAAACCACGAAGGCTAAAAGCCTAAATACTAATGTACCGTGGGTGTCTTAAGCGAGGTAAGAGGGAGTTTGTTGACACGGGACTTAAATACTATTGGGGGAAGGAAAGACCTCCGCGGGCAGCGGGTTCCACAACCTAGAAACTCTAGGGATAAAAGAACGAACAAAGTGGGAAGTTTGGGGCCCGTCCAGTTGGACCATATAGGGATGCATACGCGCGGAACCACGAGTTTCTCTGTTGGGAACCGTAAGTGGAGGAACTATACTGGACAATTCTTCAGAGCAGAAGCCATGGAAGTACCTATAAAAAGCGATAAATCGTCCACAGCTCGATGATGTGCAAGAGAGGGAAGCCTTTCTGTAAGTGAAGGATCATTAATGAGACGAATAGCTCTTCTTTGAATAGAATCAAGAATGCTTAGGGTTGTGGGGGACGCCATGCCCCAGATATGAGAACAATATTCCAAGGGAGGTCGGATTTGGGACACATATAAAGTGTATAAATTAGAAGGGGAAAATACTTTTGGCTCGAAAGAGAAATCCAAGCTTTTTGAAGCTGCCGTGGTTATAGATACAATGTGTTTATGCCAGTTAAGGTTACTTTCAAATGTGACGCCCACAAGATTAAAGGTGTCTTTGCTCTGTAAAACTTGGCCGCTCATAAGTAAAGGATGAGTATTTGATGACTCTTTTCGCGACAAGGAACATGATTGTGTTTTGGATGCATTAAAATGGACGAGATTTTTAGCGCCCCAATCCAATATTAAATTAAGATTCTACGAAAGAGATATCTGCATCGCTCTGCGTTTGTTTTTCAAGTCAGGTTTAGTGATGGGCTTAGGAACCTGAAAACTGGAGTGAAGGGTACTATCGTCGGCGAAACTATGAATGGAGTTTGTTGTAGACGAGAGAAGGTCGTTGATGTGAAGAAGAAACAATGTTGGTGCCAGAACTGAGCCCTGAGGGACTCCAGCATTTACTTGGTGAAAGCATGAAGAATGGCCGTCCACAATAACTGATATACGACGATCAGATAGGATAACTAGAGAGCCAAGTACAGAGTTTAGTTGAAAGACCATAGGAGGGAAGTTTATTAAGAAGTGCGGCATGCCAGACCTGGTCAAAAGCTTTGGATATATCAAGAGCAACGATCTGGGACTCACCTAGAAACTCAAGATACTTATTCCAGCAGTGTGATACGAAGGAAAGAAGATCTGCTGTAGATCTTTGTGGCGAAATCCATACTGCCTGTCATGCAGAATTTTGTGTTTTTCTAAGTACTTAAGAATTTGTGAATTAATTAGTTTTTCCATTACTTTACAAAGAACTTTTTTGTATGAAGACCCCCTAACCCTCTATTTTTAAACTTTTTTTTAGGTTATTTTCCTACACTTACACATAATTACCACCGAGCTGGAATCTAAAGGCGTTTTTTCATGCTAATACGGTTCAAAACATTTTAAAAACATTTGAATACCTATCTCTATTTAACTCTCATATTTATATTGCCATTTCAAATGCGGTTTGAACCACTCTGATGAATACGGTTAACACGAAAAATGACTTAAAATTTCTATTTCTTGGTCATCTAGAAGTGGGTTACATTTTTGATGTATACTTGGTCAGTCAGTCAGTCAATGAAAAATGGTCTTCTAGCTCCCTATGGATATAAATAAACTCACGTAGTTTCATGTGTTTACGTTAAATAGGTTTTGAGATACCAAATGGTAGTCCCTGAAAATTTTCGATACCATGCTGGTTTTTAGTGTAAGACAGTTTTAAATAGCTTCTGTTAGCTATGAATCTAATTTTACCCCCCATTTGGAAACTGATGACCAGATATTTCAGTTAATTTTAGAAATTGAGACATTTCTTTATGGTCTCTGGGTCGGTTATGAAATAAAACCCTTAAAAAAAAGTCTTCAGGTAATACATCCAATTTTTCATAGTTTCGTAAATATGGCCATCCTCAAGAGTTTGATAGTAAACTAGATTTGTTATATAAAACACTCTGTATATGATATTATTATTAGAAATATATATTAAAGAGCTTAAAGAAAATACCACATTGTATGTGATGTCTGTACCTTTTATAGTTTTGACAATGTAGGCATCCAAATCTAAAAAATAGTAGATATTTCACCCCTTGTATTTCTGACACTAAACTTATTAGGTACTTATAGCTTTTAGAGCTGTAATAATAAAAACACTTTTAAAACCTTTTTAAAGGGGTTCCTTTTGACGAGTCTGCCACGATTATTCATACCGCCATATATATATAAAAGCGGCGCTTTAACCCAGCCTGTCAATGTCAAATGTTTCGGATGTCGGAATGAGCAAACGAGTCACTCTTTCTGTGAAATAAGTTTATTACAATGTTTTACATGCAATTTTTAAATATTTTGCGAAAAATTATAAGGCTTACAGTTATGAAACCATAGGGCTCAAACACATGTTTCGGGTATCGTAATAGGCCGGTTTCGTGACTTTCGCCCTTACTATTTTTGGCACAATGTTAAAAAGTTGCATGTCATGCCAGTCCGACACCCGAAACATTTGTTATTGACGGGCTGGGTTAAAGCGCTGCTTCCATATATGGCGGTATGAGTATTCGTATTAGACTTGTCAAAAAAAAACCCCTGAAAAGGTTTTAAAAGTGTTCTTATCATGAAGTCCATTTCATTATTGGCCCAGGGACTATGAGACTAAATTTTTTTTTAGATTGATTTTAAGTTATGAAAACCTTTTCTTTGTTTTCCAGATATTTGGGTGTTTAAATAGTAAAGTTAAGTACAACGGTTAAGTATAGGAATTTAGTTATATCTTTGGTTTTACCAAAAATACTTTTTATTTTTGCTTATCTTTTATAAAATAGTGGTCTTTGTCTGAAGCCAAGTTTCATGTCAGAGATATTTTATATGCAACGTAAAGGGATATGACATAACTTCGACTTTAGAGATTTCGAGGTTACGGACACGAGCAAGGAAAAGGAGAATTTGTGCTTTTTATTTTGCGGTAATAAAGGTGTGTTCTCAAATGTTTTTTTTTTTATTTAAAGATGAAAAAGATTTTAAATTAATAATAATGAAAAAGTGTTGTGTAAACGGCTATTTTAATAACACTATAAACTGTATTTCTGCAGCACTAGTGTTACTACTTATTTCATTTAATAAAATGGCCGAAAAGGTTCCAGGTAACGTAAAAACACCACCAATATAGCTGCAATGTCACCCCTTTGATATACGGAATCTAGTCTAAATTAGAAAAATAATTTTCAGCGGTTAATCAGAGTTGGGTCGTATTCGAATATTCAATATTCTGAATAGTATTCAGAATACATTTTGCCGGTATTCGAATAGTATTCGAATACATTTGTGTGTTTGGTATTCGGTATTTGGCAGAATACTATTTTGCTCAGTATTCGAGATTCTGTATTCGAATACTTTAAAAGTAATCGACGAATATTTTTTTTGTGTATTCGAATACCGGCGTTTCCAGTATTCGAATACCGATTCCTGGTATTCATGTATTCGAATACTTTTTTCTTTCAAGTATTCAAATATTCGGTATTCGAATACTTTCTTTTCCGGTATTCGTATTCGTATTCGAATACCGATTTTCAGTATTCTGCCCAACTCTGGGTTAATACATCTATGGTATCGTTACTTTTTGGTGTGAAAATCGGTAATTACGCTGGGCACGGACGCTCAGGTCTCACCCACGGTCTACCTGACCGTAAAGTTTTTTATTCAGGTAGACCTGAGACCTGAGCGTGTGTGGGGCAGTTAGGTATAACTGTACAGTTTTAACTGCACAGTTTTTTTCTCCGGTCGGCCAGAACACTACTCGGGTAGATCCGAGACCTGAGCGTGTGTGGGGCAATCAGGTTTAACTGCACAGTTTTTTCTTCCGGTCGGCCAAAGAACAGATTTCTTTTTAATGAATAATAAAGTTAAGCAGGTAAAGAATATAATAATTAAAAGTTACATAATTTAAATAAATGATTATAGGTTTAATGACAAATACGGTATTGCTGTGCCACAATATATGTAAATAGTTTCGTTTAATTTTATTGTTTTTTTATGATTTTTTTTTTTAATAAAATATTTCTTATCGAGGCCTTTAAATACTTTTCTTGTTTGATAAAATGTATTATACAGGGTGAGCTATTTTCGATGTTTGTGATGTACAGTGATCTTGAAAACCGTAAATTGTATTTTTTAGAGCTTAGTTTAAATCGCTTTTTATTTCGTTCAAAATAATCATGGCTTACTAGATTTTGAAAACAACGTTTTGTCCATTTTTTTTCCGTAGCTTAATTAATATTCGAAATAGAAAAAAAGTGTAAATAGGGAACTTGTAGATAATTATCTTCTTAATAGAAAGGTATAACTCGGTATTTAATTTATTAGTCCCTTTTTGACCTACAACATTACCTGACATTTTTTAAATGGAAACAATAGTTGGCTATGACATTTTTGAAAGGACTTTTTATAAGCTTTTCAACAATGTAGAATATTACAAGATTTATTTTAAATCAAAAATAACGTAGTTTTAAACATAATAATTTTTAAATGTGTGTTTTTCAAGTTGACCGCGAAACAAGTAAACAAGTATTGTTAAAAACTCCTTTCCTTTTTTAACAGCCAGTTTACATAATAAAACCAATGGGGTTATCATACATACAAGAAGTTCAATTTTTAAAGCACTTTCGGTTAAACAGGAAGTAGTATTAAAATGGTCTCTATAGGTAGAGTCTATTAAAAGAACTATTTTAGGCATTTAAAAATTTTGTGATGTTTTTTTCCCGTGACCAGGTGCTCGAAATTAGTTTTATTCGTCACGATCAGTTTAAGTTTAACCAACCACGTAGGAATGCATATAAATTTTGATTTTTATAATAAGTTACATTTTACCCATCTTGGGGGAATGGCAAACGAAAATTGAATGGATGAAATTTATCGTTATAGAACCCCAAAATACCTAGAACTAGTGAGGTCTATTCTCTTGGTTTTGACTTTTATTGTTTTTTGGAAAACATTTAAGTTTAAAATAGTGCTCCCCCTTCCGCTTAACATAACAAAAATAAAGGTGTTTCGATATTAACTAAAGAGTTACTAAACTGAGTTGTCCGTTACTTTGTGATAGTACATTTTAAATTAAAATGTGACAAATAGCTTTATTTCATATCACTGTATTTATTAACATTGTGACTGCATTCTTGAAGCTTTGCTACATTTTCGGTTTGAAAATGTAGCAAGCAGTCGAAATATCAATAAATGCATTAATGAGAAAACAAAGTTATTTGTCCATTTTAATCTGATTAAAAAATGTATGGTAACCACAGTCATACACACAAGCTCTTATTCAATAGGACACCTTGTATATTACATTTATTTAATTTTGGTATTTTTTCATGACATTTAAATTATATTTATAATTATAAAGTAATTAAATGGACTATTACTAACTTTAATTTCATCTTTTTTATAAAAAAACAACCCAAAAATGTTTTGCATTGTTTAAAAAATTCTGTGGCCATAATCAATTACTATGTATTTTTCAATTACAAATAAACCAGTTCACCCTCGAGTTTACAAAGGATGCCGGCTTTAGTCGCCTTTTAAAATAAACAGGTTAAAAAAACTTTACAACCTCTACGGTCGACCTGAGTGTCTGTGGCCGGTACAAATAGGATATTTTTGATTTTACTTCGGTCGCCTGAACAGGTTAAAAAAACTGTAAAGTTTTTCCCACACACACTCAGGTCTACCTGAATATAAAACTGTACAGTTCTTTCGATCAGGTAGACCGTGGGTAGACCTGAGCGTCTGTGGGGGTGTTACATTAAAATTGTTTTCTGTATACCCCCAAAATGTCGTTACGCTATTTAAGCTATTAATATTATAATATGCAAAAACTAACAAACAACCATTACGGCTAATTTCTATTACAAACGCCACGGTATTTAAGCTTAAAGTGTCCTTGAAACATATAATAATGCCTCATTAAAAATTTAGTGGTAGTAGCGGCCGCAATAAAATGTCACGAATACACAATAAAAGTCCTATTAAAATTTTATCAGGCAACCTTTTATTTTCGGTATTAAACGCAATTTTAGTATTTGGAATGAACTTTTCAGCTCATATACTAAACTATTAATAAATAGAAGACGTATACAGGGTTATTCACAGTGAGGGTCCTATTAAAATATTTTGGAAATTACCAAGGATACTTAAGATAATTACGATCTCTATATGTCAAATATTTCATGCTTCTCGGACTTCCGGTTAAACCGGAAGTTTGTATTAACATGCTTATTTTAAATGGTACACCCTATATATCATTATGGTTTTGGTTTTTTAACAAAATTCTGAACATATTTTGTGTATTATGTCCTATACCTAAAACCGTGTTCCCACGGGCCACTTTTAAAAGTTAATATGGGCCACAAAAAGTGGTTCGATAGTGGCCGACCCGACCACAAGAAATAGTTCGTCCAGCCGCTGCATTTCTTTTGTAGTTAGTAAACGGGATCGGCGACTGACGGCGACCGAAGTTTAATTGTGGTTGTCAAACAGCCCGTGTAAAAAGATAAAATTATAGCATTGTTGAAAACAGAACTAAAGGCTGGCGACAGTAGACCACACACCAACCACTTTTTGTGGCCCATATCAACTTTAAAATGTGGTCCGTGGAAAAAAGGCTGTGTTTTCGTTTTTGACATATCAATGGGTTTTTGACAAAATATCGTAAGCAAACGCAGGGCGATGCAGATATCTCTTTCACAGGACCTCAACTTGATATTGGATTGGGACGCCATAAATCTCGTTCAATTTAATGAAATCTAAACACAATTATGTTTCTTATCGCGGAAAAAAATCATCAAACACTCACTCATTGCTTATGAGTGGCCAGATTTTGGAAAGCAAGGCCACATTTAATCTTGTGGGCATGACATTTGAGAACAACCTCAACTAGCATAAACAAATCTTATCTATAGCCACGGCTGCTTCCAAAAATCTTGGGTTTCTTTTCCAAGCCAAAAAGTATTTTTCCCCTTCCAATTTATACACCTTGTATGTGTCCCAAACTCGACCCTCCTTGGAATATTGTTTTCATGTCTGGGGAATGGCATCCCCCACAACCCTGAGCGTTCTTGATGCCATTCAAAGAAGAGCTGTTCGACGATTAATGATACTCTACTTACTGAATGACTTCCTTCTCTTGCCCGTCGTCGAGCTGTAGGAGATATATCGCTCTTCTATAGATACTTTCACGGCTTCTGCTCTGACCAGTATAGTCCCTCCACTTTTAACTCACTGGACAAAAATAAATAAAAAGGACTTTAACGCACATAATAGGGAATTATTGGAATACATATGAGGTCTAGCAGTAATTAATTCAGCAGTATTAGGCATTACGCATGCTCAGTAAGTAGTGGTTTAAAATGAGGAAAATTTGTTAAAGTTACTGCTAGACTTTAATTGCTTGCTAAAATAAAGTCGGTCGTTTGCCGTATTTTGACATTTAAAAAATCAAATGAGGTTAAGGTTTAAAATAGTTTTTAAATTTTATCTTAAAAATGAACTAAAGTAGTTGAAATATCCCCTTTAGTTACTATTCAAAGCAAATAAATAAAAAATACTATAAAAAACATTTAATATAATATTTGTAGGCTAAAAATATTGCAAGCTTGTTACGTCAACCGCCGACCTAGATTTAGCAGTAATAAAATAAGGTATTTTCCGTAATGCGCCCTAGCACTATTTGCCGATTCCAATAATTCTCTAATATTTATTTAAACAAACTTTATTGACACAAGATTTAACAATCTTAAGTACCTAATATACGGAACACAAAAACAAGGTTTTTAAATTGTTGTTTTGTATGTAAATTTAAATAGTTTATTTTCGTGACCAGTAGACAGAGTTAATCATAAGAAATAAATCTATCTTATGAAGTCATTGTTCCTATCTCGCAGAGTAAAGATCTCTGAAGATGCCTCGAGTGATCAATGGCGGAACGTCAGTAAAGGATTTAAATTTTAGATGGTCTAAACCCAAGAGCCAAGTTTCCTTAGATCTAGTACTCATACATAAAATGGTTTTAACACTTACCTAAGAAAAAAATAAATCTTAGTGGATTAGATTTATTTTTCGTCACAATTACAACTCTTCTTCAATTTTCTACAGAAACAAAATCAAATTTGCTTTTCAGACTTTGCTTGTATATTTAAATTTACGCCACACTTCTTTAACTAACTTTTGTACATATCATACTTTTGTACTTGCATAAGATATTTTAAATATTTTAGACAATTTTTGGTGTAACTTGGATTTATCTATTTAAAACTACATTTTGACATTGCGTGCAGTAATTCCCATTCTTGGTTCTAAGCGAGTACCTAAACGTATTTATTATTTTTGGAAATTTCCGAAAATAATGAGTATCGTTTTAGAGCATCGACAATGTGTGGCGTGCCATATGTGTAAAAGTGAAAAGCTGCTGCTGACGTAATCTCCATCTAGACCCCCTTCCCCCATGTCATCAAAAATAAGAATAACTAAAACCCCCACCCCGCTATAGTGCTTACGTAATACTTGAACGGCCCCCAAGGTATTACTATGGGGTTGCCTAAACAAATTAGGTCAAGGCTATGACCAATTAAAAAAGTATGTTTTAATTTTTTAAGTGACCCTGTATAATGTCAGTTTTCATTTTTTTATTGTATATGACAGTACTAATATATTAGTACATCTTGTTTCTTGGATTTTATGAATAAAGCTGTGGTAAATTTTAAAATTTTAAACTTAAAAAAATTTTTGGTACATTCTGTATTATTTAAAAGTATATATTTAAATAACTAGCATACATACGTATTTAAAAATATACGGGTTGCCATTATACAAGGTGTGTCAAAAATTTTGGGGTTATTTTTTTAAAATTAAATATAGACTTGACCAAATGTCTTTAGGCAACCCTATGGCGATACCTTTGTTTAAAAACTAGTCTTTAATATAAAACAGTTTTTATCCGAAACAGATGGGTGAAGGTCGCCTCCTATTCGGATCTCGTACTAAAACTTTTTCCAAGTGTACCTTTTTAAATTTATTGAAAAATAAGAATTTGTATTTGAAAGTTACATACAAAGTGACTAAAAAAAAAGATATATTTTTTTAATTTGTGCACGATACCGCGGATAGCATCGTCTTCTAGAGTTTACAATACAACTGATAGCTTATTCTAATTTCTAACTTTTAATAACTCCACCTTACTAAATTGTGTGGCAATGCATTAGTAATTAACAAAACTCTTTTTAAAAAACTAAAACCAAAATACATTTTTGATACCATGTATCTCTCAAGTCGTCCACTTTTGCAACTAAGGTTAATCTGGGTTAGATCGTTTTATTTTAGCATCAGGAATTTGTGGTAGCATTTTTCCGTCCCCTTTAAAGACATCTTGTATAATGAAGAAAGAGCCCTTTCCTTCACACCCAGGGTAAATTATATTGGATCTGAATAGTTTATGTCACATATGTCCTTAATTCCCATTATTCAAAACGTATTAAAGGTTATTAACAAAATTTTAAAATATTTTTTTACTCTGACATATCTTTCTCAACATATCATCAACTTTTTAAAACAGGTATGTTTGGTTAAATCCACTGATCTCGATGGATTATCATGTATTACCTGCGCGAAATAAAAGTTACATTTCATAGGCGAAAAAACGGATTTGTGGCCAAGCAAATGGCACCAAACAAACTACTAAAACAGCACAAACTTTTTATTGAAATCCCCCATATAAGTAAAGCATGCGTCCACACTATTTCTTGACCTTGCTGCAGAGCTGGGATACACTACCAAACAATGGTTAAGCTGTGGAGCGGACATATAGCACAGCGAGACCCGTGCTTTATTTATATGGGGAATTGCCCAAATGCAAACTTTGTTGCTGTTTGGTATACGCATTGTCGGAAAGAATTTATCGACGGCGTCCTGGTTTTCTGTTTGGAGTACGGTAGCTAATAAGCGTCACGGTCAGACCGCTGACGGAGGGTACGAAGTGCCGGTGTTTGTATTTTGCCACGACTTTTAAGTGCGCATGTTCATCCACCCGTCCATTTGATTACTTCGTAAGGTCGTAAAAACCCGAAAAATGCTTCTTGCCACTGTGGATCTAAATGTAGGTTATCTATGGTTAAATCTTAATATTGTAGCGCTATTATTCTTTGTGTACCTATAATTAGTGAACACTCTGTATAGGTGCGGTATAGAAAAACAGTGGCGGTGCAAGATCAAATTTAATGTGGTCAAGATACATTTTGCAAAGCCCTCATATTCGCGAGGCCCCTTCTCGACAAATGGTATCGTGGGAAAAAATTGGGGAGCAAAAAATAACGGTGTTTACCTTTCCTGCGAGGCCCTTTACTATTTTACTTTTATTTATGCATTTATGCAAAATCTATGGCGCAAGGCCGTGGGCATGGCCCACATCGCCCACGCCCTCCGCCGCCTCTGTAGAAAAAGTAGATCATTCCGTACAAAGTAACTATTGTCAAAAGCGCAAACAATAAAATTTAACCGTAACTTATAGTAGGGGAGCCCAAGCGGGGATTTTGGGATTTACTAAACGCCGCAGATTAATATACATGGAGGATACCTTGTACCTGTCTAAGTACCTCCACCAAATATGTGCCTTGTATACAAGGCCGATCTTAAAAAACAAAAATATATCCATTAGAAATTTTCGAGCGCGTCAGATTAAGATAGGTAGCGGAGGGCTACAAAATTGTACAAAAAAGGGTCCTCTTGACATTCTTGATCGTGGCTATTTTTTTTTGTATTTTAAAGGAAATAATTCAAGGATAACGAAAAACATATAATCCAACGATTTTCACAAGCCAAAATAACAAAAGTATTTTTTTGACATATTTAAAAATCTGAAGCCGCTTTTCCCACCGATGAAAACGTGTATACAGGGTGTAATTTAATTGATGCCTTCAAATCCAAGGCATGATTTATTAGCTTATTTTAGGAAGAAAAGTTCATATAAACATATGTCCTAAACCTCTTAACTTTTAAAATAAGCAGTTTTAAAATTTCAAAATCAAAATCTATTATTATAAACATCCTAACTATTCTTTAGCCAATTTTGTTTTAATTTGTCAATAATATTAATGACATTAAGGGGTTAATTTTTCACTAACTTAATGACATTTAGTGGGTCCAGTAGCGTCTAGAAAGGCAACTGAAGGAACATTTTCAACAAAAAAAACGGTACGTCATTGACTGTGTAAATGTGTGTAAAATGTTTGTGCTTTATTTAAATTAAGCAAATAAACATACTTCTTTTATGTTTTCTAATTTTTTCCGCATCTTGTTTAGTTTAAGAGAAAACAAATATTAAATTCACTTAATTGCATATTTTTTGACCATATAAAAGCATTGGGGGATCTTTTTATTTAAATTAGGTTTTCTAATTTTTAATTAGCAATTATGTAACAAAAATAATAAATACCTATTTAAATAAGGTTTGTATCCGGTATAACAGTATTTACTAAAATAGGTGTTTTCGAAATTTTTGGTTTTTTGAAAATTTTAACACCCTGTATCTCAAAAGTTAAAACGTTTAGAACATATGTTCGTATAAACTTCTTTTTCTAAAATAAGCTAAGGAATTATACCCCGTATTTTTAGCCATCAAATAAATTACACCCTTTACTATATAATAACATAGATCCCTATGACGCTAAAAAAATTCCCATTTAGCATCGTGTGCTCCCCTACCATAAAAGTAATTAAATAATTAAGTCTTAAGTTAATTAAAAACGTTTGTACAGTAAAATGGATTTTATATTTATTTATAGCTTTAAAAGTCACCATAAAAAAAAGTGGCTTATTAAATAATAATAGATCATTTAACCTTCCTTTTAAAAATTGTATATTTGATGTGTATTCAAAATATATATTTATTTATAAAATAAAGAAAAAACAAATTTAAAAAATAATTTCAAACAAACATTTTAAAAGATATTGATAAATAAACATTAAAAAAAAACTTAACCGACTAAAAAAATACTCTAAAAACAATAAAGCTTTAAAAAATAATTTAAAAAATAATAAACTATAAAGTAAACGCGGCTTCCATAAAATGAAAAAAAAATTGAAACATATATTCTGAACTCCATTTTTAAATTTTGGTCGAATTAAATTCAAAAATAGCTTAAATATACATTTGATTCTAATAGGTGATTTTTATAAAACTAAATAATCTAAAAATAACCAATATTTAATTTTTTAGAAAGTAAATATACGAAAAGAATATTTACAAAAGTTAAATTGGTTTAATGTAATGGGTATACATGGTTTCATTTAAAAAAGAATGTTTTTTATTTAAATTTAACATACCATTTTATTTCGAAACAAGTTCTACAATTAATATTTTGTTTTATGTATAAATATAAAGGTAGTTTTTCCATGTGCAAAATTTGTAAATTTGCATGTACCTCGTATACCCTTAAAAAATATTTCTTCTCTGACTCTACTCAACTTTTATTTTTAGTATAGTAATGTTATCAGTATAAATATTATTAACCAGAAAAAATACATATACAGTATAGTTATCTTCCTTGAACTTACTACAGTTAAGAACAAACTGTGTGTTAGCTAAAATATTAATAAATTTATCTACATAAACTTATTAAAATATTCAGTTGAAACTACTTTAATTAATTACTATGCCACAGACCATATATTAAATAAATTATTTAAGGGTATTAAGAACCTAAAATTTGGTATATGAGCTTTAGTAAAACAGAGCTCATAAAATATTAATTAGCTCAATTTAGAGGGTCAAAAGGGTAGTATAAAATTAAGCTTATTTTAGTACATATGTCCAGAATCAGCACTAAAAATATTAGGTAGATTTAGAGGACAGAACAGAACATAAATATTAAAAAAATATATACAGGCTGTTACAAATTCAAAAACCCCATTAGGATCTCGAAAACGGTGAGAGATACAGGGTTGGTGGAAATTCGGGCAACGTTGGGCATTTTGTATGCGTAACAATATTTTGTTTTAAAAATTAAAAATTTGCAGCCGTTCCGGAATTCTCCGGCAAAAACCGAAATATTGCGAAGCAGTTTTTATTGTTTTCTCGGTTTATTTGGAGAGATATTTTAAAAGTTACGACGCATTAACATCGCCACTTTTTCTGTTCTATAAAATGATATCACTAAATTTAAAACTCGACGTTTCGTCTTCGAGCCACCATTATCAACTTTGTTTTTTTTTTAATGGGAGGAATATTTGTTTTAAAACATAATACACTTGTATTTTAATTTAAAATACAACGATATATACATAACACTTTACATTTATGCAACATTCCGAACAAAAAAAACACCATCCACTATTTTCTCCATTAAAAATTACGTTTTTATTCCAAACGATTTTGAAAATTTCTATTCCAGGTAAGTATGCATCCATTCTTTTCTAATACTACTTCTTTTTATTCCTTTTATTAATTTATTTTTTCATAATTTTACTAACAAGCTACAAGAATTAGGGTAATTTACTTACATTTACTTACACGTAATAAAATAAGCAATTAATTTAATCAAACGCCTCTTATCAACTTTATTGTAGCCCGTCATAAAAAAATATAGGCCTACTTTCCTGCAAACGGAAATTTCCCCGAACGTTTGGGGTAAAATCGTTATTTGTACCGCGAAATGGTAAATGATGATGGTTTATTGGTTTGAAACGTCGCATAAATGTAAAGTGTGATATTTCTTTGTATTTGGAATTACAATACGAGTTTATTAAATCTAAAACCAAATATTCCGCCCATTTAAAAAACAAAGTTAATGATGGTGGCACAAAGAAACGTCGGATTTTAAATTAAGTGATAACATTTTATAAAACAAAAAAGGCGCCAAAGGGGCACAAGCAATATTTTTTTTCAATATAAAGGAGGAGGGGGGTATAGCACTTTCGTTTAAAGGCCCGGGTAATTTCGAACGGCTGAAATTATTTAAATTTTTAAAACGAAATATTGTGCAACTTTGCCCCAATTTAACCAACCCTGTATCTCTTACCATTTCCGAGAACCCAATGGTGTTCCTCGAATTTGTAACTGCCTGTATATTAGGTATACTTTTGATTAAGCAGTTAAAATTACCATACTTTATGCACTTTAAATTAGGAAAATTAATATAAAGGTATTTTTCTCAATATACGTAAAGTGCTTAAAGCATATTAACAAAAAAACTTCAAACTAAATTATGCCTTTCAGATATTTAAGTTAAAGAAAGTAATAAAAGTTTCACAGAATTAACAGTGGCAATAAGATAAGCATTTTAACTTGACATTAGAGGCGTAGTTACTGCCGTATCAATGATAGGGGGCCCCCAGGCTATGGGGTTTTTTTAACGTGTGTAAGCAAAAATATCTTACTGATATTTCAAAGTGGTGATCTTTTAATATGAACAAAAAAGCAATTCCTAAATAGGAAAAACAACGTTATCTGGAAAGTGAGATAAATTTTTTTACTCCTAAGTTTTGATAGGAAAGACAAATGCTAAAATAAAAAAAAACAATGTTATTAGGTGGTCTTTTTTAGTCTTCAATTTAAAAAAATCCCCAACTAAATTTGAAACAATCAATTCGAACGCCACTGATATTTTTTTTAATTTTTACAGCAAAAATATAATGTTTTTGTCAAAAAAAGTGTATTAGATTTTGTAATAATATCTAGAGTGGCAGGAAAGTTATGACAAAAAAGGCATTTTTTTCTTAACACTTTAACACCCTGTAACTTGGAAACGAAGCATTTTGGGACATAATTTTACCAATATATTAACCTAAAAATAACGCGGTATAGATGACATTGTTGTAATATTCTTTTATTCAAAATTATTGGTCATAAAAGTTCTAAATGAAACCATTGCAAAATTTAACTTTTAAAGAGTCACATATACAGAGTGTCTCTAAAAGTTCGTACAAAATTCCACCACAAATTTTGTTTACCAAAATACAACAATATAGGGTAATTTACCTTAGTCGAGAAAGTTGATCGTTGGCGAAATACAGGATGTCAAAGATTTATTTTATTTTAGTTATTTTTAAATATCTTTTTATTAAGGGACATTTATTTAGAAAATTTAGTTCTAGAACATTTTTTGGAGTAGGAAATGAAACTATGCCAATGTTTATGTCGTAAGATATAATAAATAAGTGTCATAACTTTTTGGGCCCCGGTATATTATGATTTTTGTATGAAATTTCAATTCTTTCATATTTTTTGCACGAAAAAGAATACCTGATAAGTATCGCTACGAGCAACCGTTTTTAAGATAATTCAGTTTAAACATTTTATTCCATACAAAAGGTTGTCATTGCGATCATTCATGCATTATCTAGGCCACCTGGTAGCGTCCAAAAAAGCTGTACAAAATGCTACCACAAATTTTTGGGCCAAAATAAAACGATCTAATGTAATTTACCTTTGTCAAAAGGTTGCCTGTTTGCAAGATACAGGGTGTTAAATTTTCCATTTATTTTGTTTTACTGGGACACCATGTATATCGCAAACGATCTACTTTTTAACTAAGGCAAATTGAGTTAAATCGTTGTATTTTAGCGTAAAAAATTGTAATATCAATTTGTGTAGATTAGAGAAACCAGGGTGGTCTAAATAATGCGTAAAGGAAGTCCGGATTTAAAACACGATTATATAAGAACGGTAAAATATATCGATTTAATTTTTTTAGTACAAAAATAATAAAGAAAGCAAAAGATAAATCAAAATGTCAAATTCAGCACCTGTGTTCAGAATGATGGATTAAATGAAAAACAATCGTCTCACCCGGTAATTCTGACTTACTGAATAGCCGTTTACCTATGGAAAGAAGCATTAGCATAAAATTATTTGGTTTCCCAAATATAACTGGTAATATCGCCCTAACGAAGCGCAATAGAACGTTTTTTTTAATTTGAAGTACTTACATTATTTTGGCTCGCACCCCTTTTATTTATGACCTCACCTTTTCGTAAACCCTATATACATGCTATTACATATCTCAAGAATCATCATACTGCAATCTGCAAAACTGCATCAAAATCCGTTGAGAATAGTAATGTCAATATCGAATTTTAAATGTAAACTGTTTTTTTAACACTGTATATGTTTCTTTTTATTATTATACATATAAGCCTTTCTCTTAAATTACTCTAACTACTTAAAAAAACGCATCAAATCCGTTGAAATTAGTAACGTCAATATCGTATTTGAATATAAACTATTTTTTTAAACACTCTGTATATGTTTTTGGATATTATTATACAACAAATCTTTCTTTTAAATCACTCTATCTGTTAAAAAAAAACGCCACAAAATCCGTTCAGTAGTTTTAAAAATCTAAGCATACATACAGACAGACTGAAAAAGGGATTTTAATTATACTATGTAGTGATTACTTAGGATATGCACCCATAAATTTTTTAACCGCAAATCTGAAATACCCTATAATATAAATAAATATATTTTTTTGTAAATATCCTAGCTTTGCAATTAGATATTTTCTGTTGTTGATTTGTTTGTTTCCAAAGAGTAAAATACTTATTTATGCATATAAGTAAAAAAAATAACTGTTGCCAAAGTTTTATGTTATTGGGATTCGTTAAGTGATTCTAGTAATCCGCTAATCCTTATAAAGTTAAACGCTTCTAATATTTTATCCTTAACGCCAGCCTTGGGTCGCTATTTATAAGGATGATTTAAGAAGGATTACCTAATTTAAATTTTTTATGTCTTTTTTCAATTAATTTATACATATTTAACAATTTCGCATTTAATGGAGGAAAAACAGTGCTCAAATAAGCCAGAAATATAAAAGTATACTTTAGCAAAGGTTCTGTTTGTAGCGGAAAGCCTTTAAAAAGTAATTATAACTTGTTTTCAGTGATAACTATATTATAAATAAACATTTATCAAAAAAATTATAATAATATTTATGAAATTAGACGTTTTAAATTGGTTTAACTTGTTGGACTTATTATTTATACATGTAAAAAAAAACTGTAAAAGGTCAGCTTTAATTAGGGGCTAGTTAGAGGGTTGTTCTTATTGACTTTTTTGTAGAAAAAATTAGTTACTGACCTTATTTCTACCATAACTTACTCAATTTTTATGCTAGAGATTTTTTTGTTTTGGAAAGAAAGGTCTGATTATGTACTGGAAAAACAGTTTAATAAGTTTTTCTCGAAAAAGGCAGCATTTTCTCGTGATTTGACTTTAAATGTATCAAATTTTACATTTGACAAAAAAAAAGCAAACAATTAACACTCCGTATATCAGTTCGTATTGGTCATTTTTTTTTTCAAAAAATTGTTTACTTTAAGCGCAAATAACTTGACAAATATTAGTATTATAAAAAAATAAAACATTTTTGCTTAGAATTACTCTTTTAATTAATTTCTGTGGTTAAAATGCAATAAAAAAATTTCTCCCCTTAGGGGGGTGGCAATTACCCCCAGGGTTTTGGCGCTCTCCCTTTTGATATAGGTTTTAATCTTTGGGCTATTCCCTACCTTCTGTTAAAATTTTAAGTCAACCTATGCAGGACCAAAGAATTGCCAGGTTTTACCTTTTTTTTTTGAGCCTCATATTAAAACAAGAAGAATGCACAAAGCACTATTGTACAAACTTATTTTTTTATTTTCGCAGAAAAAAAAACCAAAATCAATTTTCCTTGAAATAAACAATACTGCATATTTGGAAGTCGTTTTTAATTCTAAACATCTTTTCCTTATATTAATTTGCGATATTAGCAAAAATACAGGTACTTTACTCCAGCAGCAATTTTTTTTTTGGAAAAACCCCTAGATGACGGACACAACTTGATATCTGATGATTGTATTTTAGGTTTCATCCAGTACTTTGAACAAAGAATTACTTTTTTTCGTAAAATCAAAAATAAAAAAGTTTTCCATATGACGTACAACATAATATATTCAAAAAAAAATAAAATATATTGCTTTATTTTTAATATCATCCTGCCATATAAATTTGTTTATTATACAGTTTGTTATAGAAATACTTAAATATATTGAGATCCCGAATCCTGACGTAAAATTAAATTAAATAAAAATAGTTAAAAATGGCGGACCACTACTAATTAATAAAATATTTCATTCCAAAATGTCAAAGTCAAAGCTAGTCAAATTACATACCCGCCACTGTACGCGATCTTTTTAAATCCTTTGTTTTGATTTTATAAATAATATTACAAATTTGTTATTTCCGGAATAAAAATCACATTATTTACCGGTAAAAATAAATTAACCTATTTAGTATAAGTTACTCGTACATGCACTAAAAACTAAATTACAAACAACTCCGCCCAAAACAATGAGTTGAAACGGCAAATACGACAATACCGGCAAAATACTTTACAAGTACGTTATTTGCAGGTTTGTTTTTTCGGCAACAAAAAGACATAATTAATTATGTAATATTTTAAATAAAATTTGCACTAAACACCCACAAGTTTTGTTTTTATTTGTACTTTGTAACCTAAAATTTTATCTGTGGCTTCAATCAGCTAGCTGTCATTCCCCGTGCTCTGTCCGATGTTGCCACGTTTTAACTTATCTCAATCTGAACGTCTTGGTAACGACAGCTTATTGTTTAACATAATATTACGTTATTTTTGAGGTATTTATTTAATTTTTTGCGGTTTGTATTTAATTAATGTGTAATACGGTAATAAAAAAAACTGTATAAGATGTTTTACAAGTAAGGGGAAAAAATATTAGGACTCTTAACTGTTTTGTATAGGTTGTTCAACAACTTTAAGTTCTTGAAACTTTTGTGGTAAATCCACGCAATTTTAATCTACGTTTTTTATTAAATAAAGTTTATGCTGCAAAGTTTTTAATAATTTATATCATGGTCTAAAAATAACATCAAACAACGAACATTTTGTTTGTGTTTAGAAACGAAAGAAGGACAATAATTCTGTTGCATTTCTTTAAAATCCAAATAATAAAAATTTTTTAAATTTTGAAAATGTGTATTACAAAATGTCAAAAGTTTAAATTTATTGTGCTAAATATATTTTTTATTTTAAAACCTAATCTTAGTTAAACATTTTTAAGTAGTTAGTCTAAAAAATAAAACTTTTAGGACACATGTTCATATGAAGTTTTTTTCCTATTTTCATTGTAAAATTACTCTTAATTTTAAATGCTCTTTACACTTATCACGGACACAATGTATTAAGATAAGAATGAATATAAATATGTATAGGTATAAATATAAAGGTTGAAAAAATAACTTTTTTAAGGAGCTCCAAATCAAAGCGCAGTTTTTAATAAAGCCCAATTTTTAGAATATCTCACAATTTAAAAATAGCAATCTTTCCGGAATAATCTGGGAAAATCGAAATTTTGCAAAACAGCTTTTATTTTTTTCTGAGTTTATTTAAAATGATATTTTAAAACAAATATATATCATTATTGCCACTTTTTCCATTCTATAAAAATGATTTCATTAAATATGAGATCCGACGTTTCGCTTTTAAGCCGCCATCATCAACTGTTTTTTTAAAGGGCGAAATATTTGGTTTTAAATTTAATAAACTCAAGTTTTATTTCTAAATCCAACGACACAACTCACTTTGCATTTGTGCGACTCTTAGGACCGAAAAACCATAATCCAATTATTTGCCATTAAAAATTTTGATTTTAATTTTGTACTTGATCCAAAAGTTCTAGAATTTTTTTATTTTAAGGTAAGTATGCATTCATTTTATTTATCACTACTATTTTTTTTTAATATATCAACTAAGGAGCAACAAGAACACAGGTCCACAAAATAAAAAAAGTGGTCTGTGCTGGGTATTGGACAAACATTTTTTCACGTTTTTTTCCCGCTAAATACAAATCTGAAGTCAAAACTAGGGGTCAAACTGCAAAAAAAAGAATTGCTGGTGCGAGAGGGGCACTAGCAATTTTTTTCAATATAAAGGGGAGGAGGGTATAGCACCTCGTTTTATAGGCCCGGATAACTTCGGAACGGCTTAAAATGTTTAAATTTTTATAACGTTTGTTAAGCATAAAAATGCCTCACTTTGTTCCAGTTTAACTAACCCTTTATCTTTTGCCGTCCACGAGATACTACTGGTACCCTCGAAGTTGTAACAGCCTGTATATTATACATTTATTTAGATTTTAATTGAAAAACTTTTAAGCATAAAAAATGAGACGCGTAGTAAAATGTGTGAAATACCTTTAAAATTGTGTTTTATCACAAAATGCGTTTTGATTTGAAGCACCTCATAAACACCGTGTCTACTTAAGTTCGCACCATATATATGTTACGCACAAATATCGAAAACGCTCAATGAGCGGAAATAACGCACACAACGCATTATGGATGAAGGTAAATGACCAAACACCGAAACTAAATAAGTTTCCGTTTTATGGTCGTGAACCTATGACTGCAACGCGTCGTGGTCATTTTAGAAGCGACCACAACGCGAAGTCGATGGTTTAAATCAACCGAACACCGGATTCTTCCTGTCTTAACTAGTTTCCTTAATGCGGTGCACTATTTCACGTTTGTACTTAAGTTGTTAGTTTGACTTCAAGCAGAGTAAGTCGTTTTAAATCCCAGATTTTGACAGAGACAGGCTAGCGCCTAGTTTTAAGTGTACATGAGTCTGGTATGTACCAAGTAGGCACTAAAGACGGTGTACTGGAGCGAATGTATGGTCGAAATGAGTTTTTTTGCTGATTCCAACTTTATTGATCAATCGGATCTCCCAAGCAATTCATTAACTTTAAGAAAAGCTTCAGCTTTATCTTTAGGCTCCAAACAAGGATTTGTGTTATGTCATTATAAGCGTTGTTGTAACACTAATAAATGCCATTGCCGTTCTAAGCAAGTATTATGCAACTCCAAGTGCCACAACAATAGCTCTTGTAAGAACAAATAATTTGTTACATTGTGGTTCAATCTACAATTACGTCGTTTATCTATTTTAGAGAAAAATTACTTATTTTAGTTGTTTAAAACTAATATTTTTTCCTAGTTGTTTACTTGTTTAAAATTACGAAGTACCTATTATTTTCATGTTTAAGAATATTTCCAACTTTTTTAACTATATTCTGTCTTATGTTAACTAAATCTTAAGTTAGGTATTTATTTTCAAAATATACGACGCTTTCACTATATTTTGAGGTGTTTAAGTATGTGGTCTCTTTTAGTAAATAATTTATAGTTTTATGGTCGTTCTTCAAACGAACAGAACGCGTTGTGGTTGCTTCTAAAATGAACACAACGCGATGCGGTCATGAATTCACGACCATAAAACGAAAAACTATTTAATTTCGGTGTTTGATCATTTACCTTCGTCCATAACGCGTAGTGTGCGTTATTTTCGCTCAATAAGCGTTTTCGATATTTGTGCGTAACATATATGTAAGGAAAACTTTTTATTGTTAATTTTACGAAAAAAGTTCTGCATGCTTTAAAATCTAAAATCATTAGATATTAATTTTTTGCGGTGTTAGTGTACAGGATAGTACCTCTATTTTTTATAATATCAAAAATTTATTCAAAGAAAAGATATTAAGGTTTAAAAATTAAATTCAAATATGAAAAATTGTTAATTTTCAAGAAAAACTTTTTTATGTATTAACGGTATTTAAGGTAGTGCATACTTATTTTGAAATTTAATATGTAAATAAGAAATAAGAACTGTCAAAAAAGCAAAAAGGTACAGACACGCTTGTAATTGCATTTTTTTATGAACAAGTTGCGTATTTCAATGTCATTTTTAATTCTAAATATATTTTTAATATTATAAAAAATTGACATACTTACCTCTTAAGCAAAATGCTTAAATAACAATAGCATCTAAGATAATAAATTTTGTTAAAGGAAGTTAAATTTTCATGTTACTTGGTTTTCTAAACCTCTCGTAACTAAAAATTTTATTTTATAGCAACAAGCAAAAAGTAGCAGCTTATTATTACAAAAATATTAGCTTACTGCAAGGAGAATAAGCCCAAATACAAAAGATAGTTTCCGAATTATTTTTAGCAAATCTATATCAAATCTAACATTTTGTTTGTCTTTTAGCTTGTTGCAAGACACATTTTAAAAATATATAGTTTAGTTGATAAAAATCGTACATAAAAAAATAAATTTTACACGGACAATCATAAATTTAATTAAAAAATCTTTAATGTGTTATCCTGTAAAATATAACAAAGATTTGAAAATTCCTTATTCTTGTTTGCTTAAATAAAAATAAATAAAATTTCTCTATCTAAATAGCGATGCTGCTAGAGGTAACCAATTTACTGCAAATAATTGCAACATCGTTCGCAACTAGATTCAATGTTTTATTTTCCAGTATTTCTAGTTTCCGCTTATAAAGAACTAGTAACTGTAGTAAAAATAAAAACAAACTCTTAAAAATAAACGCATTTTAGATCGTATTCATCTTCAAGATAATGGAGACAGAGCATAGTATTTTTAAATGAAAACAATTTCGTATCTTATGAACGCTTTTTAAACGAGCCAATCACGTGTCTTTTAAGAAGAATTAAATATTGGAAATGAAGCGGAAACAAAATATTAACTTTTAATTTTCCTGCCATATAACCATGTACCAATAAAATATAAATTAAGATTTATTTTAATGATATACTGGTTGAGCAAACAGGTATTGGGATATCGGCAAGTAAAAGAAAAGGAGGTATGTGACTAATCCAATCAGAAATGTATTCAATCAGGTCAGAAGCGCATTTACGTATTTGCCGCCCTTAAGTTATTAACTTTAGCCGCCCCTAATTTTTAAAGAGCAAAAAAAAGGTCCTCACATTTTCATTTCTACGTACAAAATGAAAATCGAAATCAAGTAAACCATTTAACCATTTATAAAGTAATAAAGTACAAAATCTGCCGCCCCCTAAAAACTCCGCCCTAGGCTCCAGCCTACTCAGGGCTTAACGTTTGTTTATTAACGCATGTTACAAGTTTTTGTAAAGAAACACCCCTATAGCACATTTAATAAGGTATATCGGAATAGTTTTAAATATTTCCTTGTAATGGTTTAAACGCTACATTTAAAAAAACCTTTTTTTGTATGGGGACCCGTCCTAACCCACTTCCTATTTTTTAACTTTTTTTATTTTCAGGGTTTTTCTTACACTTACAATTATCGAGCTGGATTTAAAATTTTATCTTTCTAGGTCATCTGGAAGTGGGTTAGGTTTTTGGTCTATGTGTCAGTCAGTCAGTCAGTGGAAAATTGACGACTGGACCTTCATCTCTTTATAATCGTATGAGCTAGCTTCATAAAAATTGGGCTTCTAATTGTCCTTATGGATATAAATAAACACACAAGTTAGACGCATTTACGTTAAATAGGTTTTTAGTTATGTAGGGGTCAAAAGTGACACCAAGTGATTCAGGTAATATTACACTTAGCCCTGTAGCCACTTACTTTGCTTAAACTTTGCTTAAACTTTGCTTAACACGCTGCCACGTGTCTAAAAAGATACTTATTCTAGTCGAGAATTGATTTTTCTGCAAAAAATAGTTTTTGTAATCGTAAAAATATGGTTGTTGGTATTGGTAAAATTCTAAAAAAAAGCTAAAAAATTTTATTTTTTTATATTTTCGCACTTAACTTTTGCAATTGTTGCAAACAAAAAAGAAGTGAAAAAGGGCTTCTTCGTTTTGTATTTATAACTAAGAAAATATTGCAGCTAAATAAATTTAAAACAAAATATCCTCAAAGAAAAGAAAATTTTAGTAGGGCATGTCCTAACTCCCGGAGTTGTAGCTCCATTATTAATAATTTTAATTTAACTTTTTGGTGCTGGCCCGCCGCCATACAAATATATTTGTTTTTTGTTATATTAAATATTACTTTAAAAATCCGATTAAATTATAGTGTCACTTAGACACCTAAAACAATATAGTTTTTTTGGCAAAAACTTCATACCTTAATTTTTGTTAAATGTATTTAATTGTCAATTAACTAATTCTTCATAGGCTTTAGTTGTCATAAAATCTCTTGTCAGAGTTTAAAAAATGTACCTATAGTTTTTTAGAGCTTTTCCCAATATCTTTTAGATACCAAATTTGAATATGTAGTTTAGGTGATTTCAGAAATATTCCAGACTTGCACTGCTACTTACTAACCAAATATTTATTATTTAGCAATTAGAAAACATAACAATAAAATATTTATTTTAATTTGATAAAAGAAAATTATTTGATAATATTATACCAAAAGTAACAGACATATTTTGCTTATTAGTAATAATAATTGTGGTTTTAAAATAATCTTTGGCATTCAACGTAAACGAAATCTCTTAAAAAATTGATTTATGTTATACTTATGGTAAACAGATAGATTACAAAATAGTTTACTTTTATCAAAGGAAATTGTAGTTTTACTATAGACACCCAGAACAATGCTAAATTTTTGGTCATCAGCCTGGACGCTCGTTTCATGGAATTTATGAAGCGGGTATCCATCGAGTACACACGTAAACAGTGCGTATAATTTGCCGCTTCATAAATTCAGCCAACGAGCGAGCGTCCAACCTATGACCAAAAATTTAGCATTTGTCTGGGAGTCTATAGTGAAACTATAATTGTCTTTGCTTTTATATATCAAAACGTAAAGCTAGGTACCTGTTGTTTCTACGTGCCCTAATTGCCATCCAAAGATCTATACAAACTTTGTTCTAAACTTCATTACTTAATAAACATTTAGGGGGCTTAAAAGCAACATGGATAAAATCCACTTTTGGTCTAAAATGAGTTGGTCAGTGAAATGTATTTTAAAAACTGAAATCTATTAGTTCGCTAAATTCCTAAAACCAAAGCACCTGAAGTCTCATACATTGTAGACAACAAAATTTTATCTTGGAAGCACAACAGATAAAGTCCTATGCGCTTAAAAAACAAAACAAATAAAGTCCGCCGCACGAATCACAAGCTTGCATTAAGGTCAACGTCAGAAAAACTGTCGCTTGTCGGCGGCGAAATATTGCTGATTAATTTTTCTAAATTTGTTAATAGTTCTCAATGCAAAATGTCTTTATCGACCAAAGAATCCTACTATAACAATAGATCAACCTAAATCCATTCTATAATGGCATTTTAAACTCAAACCTTCTAAGAGATACCACTCCAAGCGTTCAACAAATTTGTGTCAGATGATTAATGTAAAAGGAAAAGAGTTTTTTTTCGCAACAGTAGTGGAAACTTTAAATCTGTTGTAAAAAGCAAAACAAAATATTTTTTTGTCATTAATCTTTCAGTTATTGTTAAAGATAATGCTCCAGTCAACAATAAAAAGTCTGACGTTTTCAAATCACATTTTAGATTCGACTGGCAATTAAAACCGCCCTTAAAATTTTGTTTTTTGTAAATCGCGTAATGTGAATGATCCAGAGCTTACAGTTTCAAAAAATTTATAATAAGTAAAATTAATCTATTGTTCCGAAACACCTCGTATAAAAACACGTGTCTTCGTTTTTATACCTTTATTAACAATGGAACGTGACTATCGTTACAACAACGACAAAATCTACTCTTGTCAATGTCTCGAAGTTTACAACACAAAAGTCGAATTTATACTGACTGATCGGAAGTTTCCCGTCGCCCTTTTATAGTATGGTGGAAGAGTAAAGAATGATCTGGAATCTTCGAGAAATATCGTGAAAATTCCATAGTACAGGATGGCATAAGAAGTTCTTAATGGATAATTCGGGCGTTTTCGGAAACCTTCGAAAGTGATGAAAGAACTTGGAAAAATTAAGGTAAATTATTTAAATAAATTAACAAACTAAATTAAATGATCCTAACTCTCTAAAATTCTATAACCTAAACACATTTTTGAAAGTCTGTAACATTGCCCCCTTCCAAGTTTTGATCGTCTCGATCAAGTATCTTCACTGTCATATGATAACGGCTTAGCCTTTCTAGATGTACCACTTTCATCTTTGCCTGTGGACTCTTCTGTATATGGTACACCAGATCATTAAGCCGTGTCACCACTTTATATGGTCCCTCCCATGACTTCTGCAGTTTCGGTGAACGCCCCTTGGTTCTTCTTGGATTGTATAACCAAACTTTTTCACCGACGATAAATCCCTGATGGTTAGCTTTCAAGTCATAGCCGGATTTCATACGGTCACTTCCTTTTTGTAACTTGGTACGCACCTCTTCATGTATCCTCTGTAGCTGTTTACTTAGTTGACTTACATAGTCTTCTGCTGGTTGTTTATTGGTGGAAGGTCATCCTGTAAGCAAGTCAACTGGAAGGCATATTTCCGCTCCGAAAATGACTTTAGCAGGTGTTTCGCCAGTAGTTTCGTGAATTGCGGAGCGGTATGCTAATAAAAACGGCTGTATACAGTTATCCCAGTCACTTTGTTGGTCATTTACTTTAATTTTCAGGTAGTTATCAAGTGTTCTGTTAAACCGCTCTACCATACCATCGGACTGGGGATGAAGAGGTGTTGTTCTTGTTTTATGGATTCCCAGGAGATTACAAAGGTTCTTGAAAAGATCGGACTCAAAGTTTCTGCCTTGATCGGAATGTATTTCTCTAGGAACTCCATAGCGACAAATCCATTGTTGAAATAATACATCGGCAACAGTTATAACTTCTTGATTTGGGATTGGGTAGACTTCTGGCCATTTACTAAAGTAATCCATCGCTACCAAGATATAGCGATTCCCTGATTTACTAACTGGAAATGGCCCTGCTATGTCTATGGCAATTCTTTCAAAAGGTGCCCTACATTGTATTGCTTCATCTTGTCATGGCTTCGTGTTTTGGTCCCTTGCTGGAAGCGCAGTCCTTACACCTTCTGCACCAGTCTTTTACGTCTGCACGGCTTCCCAGCCAGTAGAACCTTTCTCGAACCTTTTCAAGAGTCTTCATAACTCCGAAATGGCTACCTCCTACACCATTATGCAAGGCTTGCAATACTTCAGGGATCCTTTTGGTTGGTAGGATTATCTGATGTTTATGGGTTTTGCCGTCAAAACTTTCCCAGACCCTTTGTAATAGGCCATCTTTAATAATCAAAGAGTCCCATATGGCCCAGTACCCTTTATGTCTTGGAGACTTGGAGGCTATTTTCTGATATGGTGGTCTTTCCAAATTCTCTGTCTTAAGTTGGATAATGTCTCCAAGATCGGGATCTTCTAGTTGTTCTTTGGCCAAGATCTTAGGATCCCATTCTTGAGAGCACTGGAGACGTGTTCTTCGGCAGTGAAATTCATCAGGATCTTCATGTTCTTCTCGTCTGCTGCAGTATTTACAATCATCCGGGCAAGGTTGTCTTGATAAAGCGTCAGCATTCTTATGGTTCAGTCCCCTTCGATGTTCAATTTTGAAATCATATTCTTGAATGCGTTGTAGCCATCGTGCTATCTGACCTTCAGGGTTCTTAAACTGAAGCAACCATTTAAGTGATGCATGGTCCGTTCTTAGGTGGAATTTCTGGCCATACAGGTATTTATGAAAATGCTCTAGGGATTTAACAATAGCCAAAAGTTCTTTTCTGGTGACACAATAATTTCGTTCAGGTTTGGAAAGGACTTTGCTAAAATAGGCTATTACTTTTTCTTGGCCATCTTGCATCTGTGACAAAATTCCACCAATAGCAGCGTTGCTCGCATCAGTATCCACAATAAATGTTTGATTTGGTTGTGGATATGACAACACCGGGGATTGCACAGGGCTTTCTTTAGGTGTACAAAAGCTGCTTGGCAATCTTCAGTCCATTCGTAGCTGTTGTTGTTTTCCGTAAGACGATGTAATGGTCTTGCAATATCGGCAAACCCATGTATGAACCGTCTGTAATAGGTACACAATCCCAGAAAACTTCTAATTTCATGCTTGTTCTTTGGTACAGGCCAGTTCTGGATAGCTTCAGTCTTCTCTGGATCAGTTTTTACTCCTTCTTCTGTAATTATATGCCCCAGGTACTTGACTTCTTTCTGGAACAGGTGACATTTCTTTGGGCTAAGCTTCAGCTGGGCGGATCTAAGCTTTTGAAAAACCTCTTCAACATTTTTCAGGTGGTCATCAAATGTTTTTCCAAGAATTATTATGTCATCAAGGTATACTAAGCATGTTTTCCAAGTTAGTCCCCGTAGTGTTAACTCCATCAAACGTTCAAATGTAGCAGGGGCATTGCATAATCCAAAGGGCATAACATTAAATTGCCACAGTCCGGTCCCGGTCGAGAAAGCAGATTTTTCCTTATCTTCCGGATGAAGTTCTACTTGCCAATAACCACTTTTTAAGTCTAATGTGGAAAACCATTTTGACCCCGTTAGTGTGTCTAGGGTATCGTCAATTCGTGGTAGTGGAAAACTGTCCTTCTTCGTGACGTCATTTAGTTTTCTGAAGTCAACACAAAATCTGGTGGAACCATCTTTCTTCTTAACTAGGACTACTGGAGATGACCATGGGCTCTGGAATGGTTCTATGATGTCTTGATTTTGCATGTCTTCAAGTAACTTTTCAACTTCTTCTTTCTTGGCTAAAGGAATTCTTCTGGGCGGTTGTTTTATCGGTGATGCGTCTCCAGTATTTATTCGATGTTGCACTACACTGGTTTTACCCAAATCTTTTTCGGATAAAGAGAAAACATCTTGATTTCTTCTTAATAGTTCTTCCAGCATAGATACTTGGACTGGGTCTAACAAGGATTTTGATGAAATCACCAGGTCTTGTAGAGCATCAGGTAGTTTACGTGTGGAGACTCCTGCGGGTGTGGTACAGGGATAGGTAACTATCATAGCAGCAGGTTGACAGGTACCGATTTTGTCACCCATTTTGACCTGTTGAGGGAAATCTTTTAGGTTCATCATTCTCACAAATACCATATTTCCTTTGGTTTGCGCCAAAGTTCTTGCTGGTAGAATTCCTTTAGCGTATAACGGACAATTTTCTACTGGTTCGACTAAAACGATTTCACCTTCTTCTGAGTCTTCGAACCTTGCTCGTATGATGCTTTCTGAGTTTGGAGGTAGAATGACATCTTCTGTGAGGATAACTTCTCGAATCGATGCTTCACTGCTTCGTGGTAATCTCATTACGATCTCTTCATTATTTGTTCGCAGTACCCGTTGTGGAAGATCAAGTACAAACTTCTTATTTTCCATAATGTCAAGGCCCAGGATAAGTTCATCCATAATGTCAGCAACAAACACGACGTGTATAAAGGATGTCGTTCCTAGGCTTATTCTGGCTTCATGTATGCCTTGAATTGGTATAACTTCTCCGTTCGCAGTTTCCAAGGTGTAATTCTTCTCAGGGCGGAATATTTTACAATGAGCGACGATGTTTGGCTTCACGATGGTATGTGTGGAACCAGTGTCTAGTACCATTTCACAGTCCCGACCGCACACATTTCCAGGTACTACCAAGCTGGAGCCATTGTTCTGCACCCGGGATACTCGAATAGTTGTTGTTGATGGGGCTTGGTAGCACCTAGCCAGCTTCCGCCCCTTGAAGTTTTCCGGATTACTTGCAGGGACATTAAATCTGGTACAAGTTCTTTGAAGGTGCCCCTCTTCACCACACTTCCAACACAGGATTCTATTTCTTCGACGGAAGGTCATGCTTTTGTTGTCTCCATCTACTTGTTTTTGACGTAAAATTTCCTGCAGTTGTTGTATTACTGTTGTCAAATTATCATTTGGATTGCTGACTTCTGGTACATAGTTTGTTCTTCGAAGTCTTGCCTGAGTTCTGGATGTCTGCTTAGCCGTTTCAAACTGAAGTGCGTAGGCAAGAGCTTCTGAAATTTTCTTTAGTCTGGCCATTCTTAATGCTTGGTTCATATCCGGATCGCGCAGCCCTTCAATGAAACTGCCTACCGCCAATTCTTGCTTAATTTCTTCCGGGTAAGATGGGTACGTTAAATTAACTAGACGTACAATGTCCGCTTCGTACTCTTGAAGACTTTCATTGTACTTCTGTCTTCGTCCTTGTAACTGCGCCTTATAAACTTCTTGCAGATGGGTTTCGCCGTACCTCATCTCCAAGAACATGACAATCGATTCATAGTCAGACTGCTTTTCATCGGGGATGTTTCTTAACACCTCCATGGCTTCTCCTCGAAGAGCAAGTACCAAAGCTCGAGCCTTTTCTGGTGGGCTCCAATTATTGCCGTTGGCAGCAGCCTCGAATTGTCGAAGGTATGTAACCCACGGTACCTTTCCATCGAAAGTTGGTGGTTTCATAACAGTAGTTGAATTACCACTTTCTGCAACGACACCAGTATTAGCTATTTTTTTATCTGTCGCTGTACTTCTTGTTGAATGTGGCTTTGAAGTTGATAAACTTTATCTTCAACCGACTGTTGTATTTCTTGCATATCTTCTTTAACATCTTCCTTTGTAAGTTTTAGTTCGAGTAACATTTGTTGCCTCATTTCATCTTGACTTTGTTGAAATTCTCCCTTTAAGTGTTCTCGAATCTTTACCATCTTTTCTTTGAGCTCATGCTTCATTTGTTCTTGGCTTTTCTTTATGTCTTTTTGAATTTTCTCCATTTGTCGTCTTGTTTCTTCTTGACTAATTTGAATTTCCCGCTTCATTTCTTTTTGGTTGGTCTTCATTTCTTCTTGACTTTTCTTCATTTCTTCTTGACTTCTCTTCATTTCCTCTTGATTAGCCTTTATTTCTTTCTTGAGGTCTTCTTTCAACAATTCTTGACTGTTCTTCATGTCTACTTTAAGGGATTCTTGACTGTTCTTCATGTCTACTTTAAGGGATTCTTGACTGTTCTTCATGTTTTCTTTCAGGTTTTCTTGGCTGGTCTTCATTGCTTTTAGATCTGCTTTCAGGGATTCTTGACTCGTCTTCATTTCTTTTTAAAGTCTTCTTGTTTTTCCATCATTAGCTTAATAAGTGAACTTATTTCCTCCATCGTTTCAGTTTGCTTTCTTGTCTCTACTGGCATTCAATCTTCTTAACCACTTCGGCTTCCTCAGGTAATCTCGTTCCGCTTCTGACACCAAATGTTCCGGAAACACCTCGTATAAAAACACGTGTCTTCGTTTTTATACCTTTATTAACAATGTAACGTAACTATCGTTACAACAACGACAAAATCTACTCTTGTCAATGTCTCGAAGTTTACAATACAAAAAGTCGAATTTATACTGACTGATCGGAAGTTTCCCGTCGCCCTTTTATAGTATGGTGGAAGAGTAAAGAATGATCTAGAATCTTCGAGAAATAT
Organism: Listronotus bonariensis; assembly: GCA_014170235.1. Classification (NCBI taxonomy): domain Eukaryota; kingdom Metazoa; phylum Arthropoda; class Insecta; order Coleoptera; family Curculionidae; genus Listronotus; species Listronotus bonariensis. Next base: position 49,702 of record JACEGR010003832.1, on the reverse strand, counting down.
CGTGAAAATTCCATAGTACAGGATGGCATAAGAAGTTCTTAATGGATAATTCGGGCGTTTTCGGAAACCTTCGAAAGTGATGAAAGAACTTGGAAAAATTAAGGTAAATTATTTAAATAAATTAACAAACTAAATTAAATAATCCTAACTCTCTAAAATTCTATAACCTAAACATATTTTTGAAAGTCTGTAACACTATTTTTTTTTAGTATAAAAGGAAGCAAAATGGACAAAATCTATAAAATTGATAAGCAAAAAGTATAAAGTCATGGTTTTGAAAACAAAATCGACAAAATCCATTTTTAAAATTAAAAAAAAAGGTATTGGGGGTTTAGTGGCAAAGTTTGAACATTAAAAGTTTTGAAGCACCAAAAATGTTTTTGTTCTTTCTCGAAATTGACAAAAGTTTCCGTTTTGCTTTTAGGCCACTCATTTGCAAAACACAATAAAATAATCTGGGATATTTGTTCACGCGTTTATATTTAGAATTAGAGTATCATTTTTTGGTATTTTCTTGTTTGGAAACCAGGTAAAATTTGTTCGCAACTTTTTATTCTTGTTTGGTTACCTCGGCAAAAATGCATAATTAATTCTTCTTGTTCGGTACCCTAGTTTTCGTTTCAGCCAGATTTAACTAACTAGAACTAACCATGAAACCCACCTATACTCTGTCTTCGGTAGAAAATATTCGAGTAATATCAAATAACAAAACACCGAAAACCGAAGACAGAGTAGGTTATGGGGGTCATGGTTAGTTCTGGTTAGTTATTATTATTATTTTTTAATCCCTAGTTAAACCTCCATAGCACATTTACTACAATTTTCCGCGCTATGTAGCGCAAACCCTATAGAGAATAGAAAAACGCTCACTTGGCGACGCTTAAAGGGACAGGGAAAGAAATTCCGCGCCATGAACATCCTCGAATATCATTTAACGATGTTTTGGAGGCTCGTCTCGATGGCCACCAATTGGTCCAAGAGCCCGTGAGCGGCAGACCTTCGTTATTTTGTAAAGCTCATCAGCAACATAGGTAGAAACAATGGTAGACTATAAAGTTTGACTCATTGTGGCTTTGGCAGGTACCAGGTACCAAAAGTTATTGAATTGAAACTTAACTTTCGACATTTGTAAAAGCTGAATTTTAGATTACTTGGCTACCACCTATTGAAAGATATTCCCTCAGTCGTCAGACAGTTTTGAGAGTTTCAACCCCTTGACAGACAAACATTTTGGGGTAGCCCAATGGTCCAAGGAAGTCCAATATTTCTGTTATTTAACAAGAGGCGACAAGGACTCTTAAATAAGAGTTATATGGTTTTCAAATAGGCATTCTCTAAAAATATTTCAATGTGGACAGAGTCTCCCAAAAAAGAATTAATGATGTGAGGTAAGTCTTTTAAAAGTTCTTTTTTCTTTCTGTATTCATTGAAATATTTTCAGGACATGGCTACAACTCTTATTTAAAACTTTTTGTCATGTCTTGATAAATAACAAAAATATTGGACTTCCTCTGACCATAAAGCCACCCAAAATGTTTCTCTGCCAAGGTGTTTGAACTGTCAAAACTGTCTGATAACTAAGGAAATATCTTCTATTCTAATTCAGTTTTTAAAAAATGACGAAAATTTAGTTTCAATTCATTAACCTTTGGTACCTGGTACCTGCCAAAGCCACTATTAGTCACAGTTCATAGTCTGCCGTTGCTTCTTCCTATGATGGGAGCATGCACTGACAAACTTTTAGCTTTTTCAAAATAACGAAGGTCTGCCGTTCGCGGGTTTTTACGCTAAATCTTTCGCCGGCTTTCTATTCGCAAAAAGGCATTGTTGCAAAACTATTAAAAATGTAGATAGATGTTGGGGAAATATAAATATTTAACCATAGATCATATCTTACTCGGTTCATTTTAAAAATTATATAATATAGTGAAAAACTAAAATCACTTTAAGGAATCAAAAATAATCACAATAACAATATTAAAACAGGTACTTTAGCCAAATATTAAATTATATTTGAATTAAAATAGTCTAAAATACAATTAGGCTAATAGGATGAAAAACTGGCATCTGAAAACCAAAACATGTTTTGTCCGCTTTCTTTTCATCGAGGTTCACTCGCTGGCCGAGCTGTAACACTTCGATAGCGTTGATCCGTCATCGGCTATCCGTTTTCGGCTAGTGTGAAACGAGAGTAAAGGTTAGCAGTATTATAAACGTAGACATAATTTAATAATATATAAAGAGAGACATAAATCATGTTATTTTTTTGAAAATAATTAGGGTAATAATAAGATTGTTTCCAGTCGTCTAGTGGTAAACTGGTAACTCGGAAAATTTAACCATTTTAACCGCTACAATAAGATCTGTCTTTAAAAAGGCAATTAACATGAAGATCGTTAAATCGTTTTTGTTAGTTCCGGTCAGTTAGGATACCAAACAAATATATCTCTAAAAGCTCTGTGCAAAATGCTACCACAAATTCCTTTGACAAAAAATACAAAGATCTAACGCATTATTTTAAATTATCTTCACTTTACTTATTATTAGGCGTATTTTTAAAATTATATTCCATATCATTATTTTTACAATATAAAGATTGAGTTTGCGGTTTTGATTAATTTAAAATTGGTTCTAAAAATATATAAACTCCTTAAAAGAACAAAGTTTTCTGAAGCTTTGATCGAAATCCAATTCAAAACGAAGTGAATGTTTATGGAAAGAAATTAGTTTAGAAGCTTTCATTTTTCAGACAATTTCGTTACAGCGTTATGTTTTGATAAACTTTGAGTTTATTATTTTTAGTTGTAATTAATTATATTACAGGCGATGCTATGTAATAACAACGTTGTTCAAGTGTTTGCTTAAGAAGGGGTAACGCAACACCGGTTGTAAACTCGAAAAAACGTCTTTTTTTTTTGTACATTTTTTGTGAAATGGCTTTTTATTAGAGAAATGTACAGGGTGGCGCACTACAAATGCCTCGGTCAGTAAAACAAACATGGTAATATTTTTTTTACAGGCATATGTGAGTATATTGGGAGTATAATTTAAAATTATAAGAAATTATGGAGGGTGCTCCAAAAAAGATCACACCTATTTTATTTCTAATGGAACGCCCTGTATATTAATTTATTTTTAGATTGTGCAAATCAAAAACAGGTAAGCTTTATCAGCGATACCTATACCCAAAATAAAAGGTTTTACTAATATTTAGGATTTTGGAAAAAATCATGACAAAAACAAAATTTTAATATTTCTTACCTTACATACTTTTGACATTGTGTAACTAAACTAACCAGAAATTATACATAGTGTCCAAAAACTTATATTTAATAATAGTTACTTTAGAGTGCAAATCATTGCTTATTTTAAGGAACACCTTGTATATGGTTTCATTTTTAGATTTTATGGATAGAAATAGGTTAAGTTATTGTGGCAATTTCTATGCCAAAAATGTAATGTTTTTAGGATATTTACGATTTTTGTATAATTTATGAAGAAAACAAAACCTAACTTTTTGATATAGGACAACTTCATTATTTTAAATGGAACGCCATATATTCTCCAAAAATCTTAAAATTTAATAATTTTTTTGACCTTAAAAAATGACTTCACGACGATTAAGAATTTATTTAACAATGGAAAATGGCTACATAAATGTTACAAAAAAATACGACAACAAAACTACAAGTATAGTTTTCAAAAGTCAAAAATGTCATTATTTTTTTAACAACTATGGTTTATGTTACATTTTTGCAAAGAGAAAAGATGAAATTTAAAGATTTTTAAAAAATTTACAGGGTGTTCCATTTAAAATAATAAAGTTGCCCCATGTCGGAAATTTAAGTTTTGTTTCTTTTCATGAATTATTTTAAAATCCTAAATATAAACGTTACGTTTTTGGCTTAGAACTTGCTAAAAACTTACCTTATTTTCATCCATACAATCTAAAAATGAAAATAATATACAGAGTGTTTCAGTTCAATAAGCAAGTAATTTGCCCTCTTAAGTAGCTAATATTAAATATGAGTTTCTGGACACCCTGTATAACTTGTAGCAAAATAAAATAAATGTAGGTTATGGTACATATTCTAGTAATATAACATAACATGAAAAGTCAAAAGTCAGTAAGTTAGGATATAGTAAAATTTTGTTTTTGTCATGATTTTTAACAAAATCCTAAATATTTTAAAATCCTCTTATTTTTGGTATAGGGATCGCTGATAAAACTTGCTTTATTTTTATTTCTAAAATCCAAAAATTAAGTAATATACAGGGTGTGTATTTACAAAATTACATCTTTAAAATGAATCCTTTTTTGAAGCACCCTGTATAATTTTCTATAATTTTAAATTATGCTTTCGACCATCTTCCAATAAAAAATATTACTGTTTTTGTACTAGAGACCAAGGTATTTTTGGTGCGCCACCCTGTATACAATTAATGTACGTGTAGCAAATTTATTGTATTTTAAGAATCCGTTATAAATTTATAAAAATTTTGGACACCATTTTTCCTGTTGTAGATCTCCTAGAGGATCTCCATAAAAAAGTGTCTGGCGGTAAGGAAGATATCTCTGTTCCAAATAATTTGAATGAAAAAAAACAAAAGATTTATTTTTAGGATAGGTAAATACAGGTAATGGTCGTAGAATTACTCAAAATTTTGATTTTTGACATAATGGCAGCTTCCCAAAAAATTAAAACTTTAAAGAAGCTGAAAAAATCGAACTTATTATCAGAAACCCTATTTCTACGATCAATAACTGACAAAAGTAGCTAAGAAGATCGTGTAAAAATTTCAGCTGTTTCGAAAAATATTCCTCATTGTCCATACAAATGTTTACAAATACGTGCATATCTCCGAAACTATGTGCCGGATTAATGTAAAATTTTCAGACAATACTCTTAAGTATATACAGGGTGTACTTTAATTGATCGCTAAAAATACAGGGTATGGTTTCTTAGCTTATTTTAGAAAGAAAAGTTTATATGAACTTATGTCCTAAACGTTTTAACTTTTAAGATACACTCTATATCTCAAAAGTTGTAAGGTTTGGAAAACATGTTTAGATGAAATTTCCTTTCTAAAATAAGCTAACAAATAATAACCTGTATTTTAAGCTATCAATTTAATTACACACTGTGTAGATTTAGAATATGCAGAAAATATGATTTTTTTTAATTACAACTGGTTGTAACCCCTTAAAACGTTTTATACACTAGAAAGTTATTTCATTTCAAAAATTATTAGGTCTCGAAACTGTGTCAGAAATGTTAATTACACTGGTCAAAAAATTATAACTTGTTTTGTTACACAATATTTTTATAATACAGTAAGTCTAACTATATTTTCACCCACTTTTACCGCAAATAACTATAGAGCAGTTTTTAAGATGCGGTTTTCATAGAAAGCTTTAAATTTTTTTATAGTTCTTTGTTAATTTCCTGCTATTTGATTGTACCATTTAGTTAACATAAAAACAATATGGCCAATTTTCCGATTTAGGGCAACTTTATTATTCGAATTGGATCCCCATATTTATTTTCCTACAATACTAAAATTTAATTTTTGCCTTTTTAAAAAAATGTATCTTCTTCTCTGAATGGCGTTGGCTGCCTTTCGCTGCACCAGCTCATTACGACTGACTGCAGGCAGCGAGCTCTAGACTCCCTGGTACTCGTTATATCTTTTTTGGTAATTGAATATATTGAGCTATTTTATAATAATATTGTAGGGTGGTGTTTAAGGTGTTAGTAAATAATAGCACAACATAGGATTAGAGTCTTGTCGTCTCGCGCGGGCAACGGAGGAGCATTACATACCCGAAAGTTGCCTCAGATTTTAACAACCCATGATGAGAAACTAAAAGAAAGGAATTTAATAGATTTATTACAGGGCGTTTTCTAAAGTATTACTTGTGTGCAATATAGCATAAATTATTTTATTTTTGTTTTATGGGTATGTTTTGTATATGTTTGTGTTTTTAAAAAGTGTGTTTTATTTCTACCAATTTTTTCGTTTGTATGCAAAAACAATTTAAGGTACCATGTTGTCGACAAAATACAATTTTCAACCTTAATACTCAGTTTTTGCAGTCAATAAATCACCTTATGGTAGGTGTGCTAAAGGTACTTCATAGTCAGAATTCATGTTCAGTTAGTTCATTAACTATTTCGTCTGCCTCCATTTCTTTCTTTTCTGATTTACTTCTAATATCACTTAAGGCATAATTTTTATTGTCATTACCCTTTTAATTTCTTCATGTAGTCTTTTAATCTATTTAAGTTTCTTATACCTTAAATTTTATAGACATGTCTTTTTTTATTACGCAAATAATAACAGGTGTATAGACACTCTGTACACACCTATAATTCAGGCAATAAACTTCTCCTTTATACGTTATTTGCTCTAGTAATAGTAACTGCCAAGCTACAAAGGTAGGTGTAGTAATAAAAGAACATTTTTGCAAGAAATATGTCTTAAATATTATTTGGTGAGGTCACGGACGACTACATGTTGTCGTTTAAGGGTTAAAGAAAAAGAACTAGGTAACTATTGCGATACCTTAGCTCCCCAGCCCTACGTTGATGTGGCCCACTAGTATTAACAAACTAATGACAGACAGACAAGCAAACAGAGAGACCGGGACCGTCCGACCGAGACAGTCCGAAACCGATCGAGATTAACCGAGACTAACAGGGACTTACCGAGACTGACCGAGACTTACTGAGGCTGACTAAGACCGGGTTTAAACAAGTCCGCACGAGACCGACCGAATCCAACCGAGTCCAGTCAGGACAACCTGCCTGACAACAGGTCAATACGCGTAGAAAAATTTTCACGAAGCTTATGGTAATTAATTTCATTAGAATTTTTCTATGTCTGCAAACAGTTTTAAAGCAATGAAATTAGTTTATAAATTCACCCCTTGTTAATATTTCATGCATTTTTAATTTTTAACACTAGAGTCAAATTAAGTGCTTGTAATTGTAAACCCAAGCATCTCGTTAGCCAACCTGTTTACGAATTTGAGAATAAATTCCGCTAACTAGCAGACACATTAAAAACCCTCAGTATGATGAGTATTTGGACAAAGTAAATCAAATTCCATTGTGTTTTTGCCAAAAAAAACTCTATTGTTAACTATTCATTTCATCGCTAAATAAAAAGCTTTATTCGATTTGTTTTCTTTTATTTTCAATTGCGCCTGCTCTAAAAATCAAACAAAAAATGCCCCGGATCTCTCATATTCAGGTAGAGCCAGAGTAAAATTGCATGTCCTTTTAATTGAACTGGTCGATAGCTCTTTTAATTCCATCTCTTGTAAGTGCAATAAATCTGAATGAATTGAATCAGATATTTTTTAGTTTTGTTTCTACATTAAGCACAGTTATATAAAATATGTACAGTGCGTCCTATCTAACTTGTCCACATTTTAAATGTCTTCTTTTTTTCTTAACTAAAAAAATGTTCTAAAAACCAACTTGTACAGTGAATTATCAAGTTTTTTTTGTTATGAAGACTACCCAAAACAATAAGATTAATAGAAGATATTGATATAACTTACTTTTTTAAATGGAATACCGAGTATATTATACCACCATTAAAAAGAGCTTTACAGAAATGCTACATTTGGTACATCTATCTTTATTAGTTTTGGAAATGTGACCATTTAAATATGAATAATGAATGAGTAAATATAGTCGAGACACTCTGTATATCTCATTTAAGTGTTGATAAATAAGTAAGCATGAGCGATTTCAACATTTCTTCTAACTGATATAGAATTAAAATAAAAAAAGGAACAGATTAACTATTAAATGTGAATTATATTATTTAGGATCTTGCCAAAACATTCCCGTCGTGAATATTAAACATCTCCCACATTGACAGCAGCTTTTTTTGTTATTGATAAGATTATAAGGGTATTCTAGCAAATTTCTGTAACTAAACATTTTTCCTTGTTGTTAATGTTAGTTTTTGCAGCAAATATAAAAGCTTTTAGTATTTCCAAAACAGTTAAAGATAGGTATAGGATATTGTACACGAAAAGTGTTTAGAATTTAATAACATTACTTTTTTGGACCTACATTGTCTTTGTTTTTAACTGATACACGACGTTTCCGATGGCATCTATCTAAAACTATTCTTAAGAAACTACGATTTATATACTATGCGTTGTTCACCGAAGTTTGACCGAGTTTTCACGGTACAGCAACTGCTGCCAGATATTTGGTATGTCGATACTAGGCTTCCTAATAACATAAATACTAAATACATTTTGAAGTTTAAAATTACACTAGCTTTTTTGAACTATGTCTTTTTGCGATGATCTTCTTTATGAATAATTTTGACCTCCGACTACTGTATGTGGTGCTGTTTTGACCATGCGTGTTTGGCCCCTTCCGATTTCGACGTTTCACCTTGTTTCGTATATTTTTGTGTTCTTTTATTCTAATTTTTAGTAGTCTTTTGTTTTCCCAACGTATGCTTAACCATGTTCACCACGTTAAGAAATCAAAAAGACCCACTAGCAATTAGAAAAAAAGAACACAAAAAGCATGCGAGATGAAACGTCGAGATCGGGACAGGCCCAATATACATGGTCAAACATCATTACTTACACTGGTCGGAGGTCAAATTTATTTATAAAGAAGATCATTAAAAAAGGAGGAAATTTAAAGAAGCCGCTGTATTTTTAAACAACAAAAATGTATTTAGCAAAACTAGTATCGACATACCAAATATCTGGCAGCAGTTGCTAAACCGTGAAAAATCGGTCAAGCTTAAAAGTCTTAGTTTCTGAAGAGTGGTTTTTAGTTAGTAGGTACTTAAAAACGAATGGAGATAAATACCATCCGAAACGTCGTGTATCAGTTATAAATTAAGACAATGGAAGTCCCAGAAAGCAGTACTATTGAAAACAGAACATTGTCTACCACCTTTAGGAAATGTGGTAAAATAGGTACCTGAAAAGTCCAAAAATTAAATACTATATAGGGTATTGTATTCAAAAATAAAAGTTAATCGGAAAAATTGCTCAACCAAAAATTCAAATTTACGTGTTCAAAAATTTGTAGAAAATTCTCCCTTTTATTTAATATGTAATTTTGTAATGTAATTTAATCAATTTGGACGATACAAATTGTATAATAACACGTATTTTATAATAAAATTGAATTTTCTGTTTTTAATGAAAACAAATGTGCCAGAAATGTGTAAATACTCCTAAAACGCTAAAACAAGAAAATATTTAACATTGTAGTTTTGCTTACTTACTAGCATAAATATTATTATATTCAGATTTTAAAAAATATATTTTTCTTTATTCGGCTTTTAACGTTGGAAATGTAAGTTCGAATTAGGCATTCCAATTTGGTTTTCGGGGGAATAATACACAATCACATTTAATGGTAACAATTGTATGTATACTTTGAAAATGGAGAATTCTAATAAAAATAAAGGCACACAAAATCAACTACAACACCTGTTTAAATTAAAAATTTTGTAAATCAGGTGCAACCAAAACATAAGTTGTACGACCTATGAACTGTTCTTAAGTACTAATAGGTACTTAACTAATTTTAACCTTTAAAATTCAGATTAAAGAAAAAATATATTTTTATCATCCATTCAGCTACAATTGTTTACAATAAAATATCAATAAAGTTTTTAGAAATAAACGATTAATTAAAAAGTTAGGTAACACCCTAAATCTAAGGAACTATGTTTATATGAACTTTTCTTTGAATTTTATTGTACAGGGTGTTTACTTAAAAACTTACCACTCATGTTATCTGCGAAAAAAGCAGATTTAAGAAAATCGCCGATACATGTAAAGATGGTTATTTATATATATATTTTATTTTTACAAAAAGTTGGACGGCGCCCCTTTAACCCCCGGGGCCATCACCCGAGATTTTTAAATGGAAAGGGATGGTTAAGAAATACATCAAATTAAAGCTCAAGACAAGTACTTTATAACCCTAAAATATAAAGTCAATACATTTACCCACTACAAAATGGCGGTACTTTAAAAATTACGCAAATACCTAAGTACCTGCTTGGGATCGTCATATTTCCAAAACTAATAAAGTAGAATTTATTTAATGGGGTATTTTCTTAAAGCTCTTTTAAATATTTTTTATTGGATATATAATATATAGGGTGCTTCATTCAAAACTATACACTTTTTATCCTACCCTGTATATTATTACTAGTATCACCATTAAAAGGATTTTTAAAAGAGCTTTAAGAAAATACCACATTTAATACATCTAACTTTAACATCTAGTTTCGGAAATACGGCCATCCCAATCAGGAACTTGGGTAATTTTTAAGGTACTGGCATTTTGTAGTAGGTAAAGATATTGACTTTATATTCTAGGGTTTGAAAGTACTTGTCAGGAGCTTTAAAATGATGTATTACTCGACCCCTTCTCATTCAATAATTTTGGGGTGGCAGCCCTGGTGGTTAAGGGGTTGAAGGGGCGCCGCCCAATTTTTTGTAAAAACGTTTCTCCTCAATGTGTTTCGGCGATTTACGCAAATCTGTCTCATTTTGCTGATAACTTGAGTGGTAAGTTTTAAATGAACACCCTGTATAATACACCTCTAAATTTTTATTAACACAATATTCTGTAACATCGTGTATACATACAGCGATTACCAATGTTTTAAAAATATTATTATACTAATTTGCAAACCCCGTAACTCCAGAATTGATTAAAATCAAGCTTTTTACACCACTTGACATCAAAGAAACATTACCCGATAACCTCCAGTTATAATATTAAAACTATTAGGTATCTAACAATAATTATTTAAAAATTTAACATTTTAAATCATCATCGGCAGAATAGATTTTTTCGTTAACAATTTCAATAAAATTACTAATCTTTACAAAAAATTAGTAATTACCGAGAAAATACAATATAAATATTTTTTTAATTAGTAATTAGCCAAAATTTATTACCATTTTATTTTTATTTAGTAATATTTTTCAGATAATTATTTTTTTTAAATTAGTACTATAATAAATCACTTATTATTAATTAAAAAAATAGATATACATGGTGCTTCCTAACTACGGTACGAAACTTAACGGTGTGATTTCTTATGTGTTTTTATGAAAAAAGTTCCTATAAACATAGGTACGGACTTGCTTCCTTACTAAGATACAAAAAGTTAACATTTTTAAAAAATGGTTGGTTATTTTTAACTATTTTAAAAACGATAACTGATTTAGATGATTTTTTAACACTTATTTAATGTAATAGGGCGCTTATAAAGCTCTGCTCTGTAAATCATGGGTAATTTGATTCATTTTGCAGATAGAAAGTGTTTTTTTAAATTTTGTTAATTTTGCCGGGCTTTTGTAATCCGCTTAACCCTTTAGTACTATACTGGAGTCTCTCAGACTCATAGCAATTTTCTTTTAAAAATATTTTGAATACTACTTGTTTTATCCTTACTACCCTCCATGTACCTTTCCCTAGCAGTAGTTTACGCAATCTTTTCCGGTCGGCAGTTCAGTGTAAGTAGTTTCATAGTTAACATCTTCGCTTAAAATGTTAGGGGAGTCTTGGAGACTCATATATAGTGTAAGTGTAACAATTTAAAATGTTTAATAAATTTTGTTTTTTGTATTATTTTTGTTTATTTAAGTGTATAAAATTTCTCCGGTGTAATCTTTATCAAAAGAAGTTAGATTTGGGAAAATAGATTACGAAAGTACATTAGAAAATTGGTTTAAACAAATAGATGATGCCAGCGATATCGACTAATTTGAGGAAGATCATGCCGTTTAATCGAATCATAAAAAAAGACAGCGAACAATCTATGTCGGAGAAGAAAAACGATTTAAAACTAGAAAAAAAAATAGTTTAACAAGGGTCAGCAAATTAAAAATGATTTTAATCGCAAAAATCGTTATTAAGTGGCCAAAAGTACACCTTCTATATTCTTAAAAAATTGACTGGAAGCTTGCATTGCACGTTTTTATATGTGAGGGAAAAAATGTTTTTTTACAATGTGATAATGGTGCTTTTGGGGGAGCTTGAAATAAAGCGACTTGTTTCAACTATTCAAAACTAAAACTCTATATTTAATATTAAAATAATATAATTACATTGGCAGAAAATGCTTACATACTAGAAATTACAAATTAAACATATTGCACATATTGTCCTACATATACATGTCGGTGAACTGCTATGAACTCTAATTGGGTTAATATACAATATGTTAAAACCTCAATATTATGAATAATTATAATCCCAAGAATAATTATAATAACTTAAATTTACCCTTATTATGCTACACCTCCTAAAAAAATAAAAAAAAAAACAAGAAAAAAAAATGTTTAACCTATTTATCATAAAACAATCTCGTTCTATTTTTATGGACTTCTACTATTTTATTACCTATCTTAATTAAAAACATTAGAGTCTTGTCTTCAAGAACAATAAATGGGCCTTTAAAAATTGGATCACTTTTATCGCCAGGAATTATTTCTAAGTAAAATTTTATCTCCAACTTCGTAATTTATTAATTTAGTATTTTCTTTATCAAAATAAACCTTTCTTTTCTGTTTTGAGTGTAATAAATTATTTTTGAAGCGTCGGACCAAGCCGTTTGTAAATCGGTATTTTAACTCAGAAGGGTAATCGTCAAAATTGTAAAGTGGGTCAATTTTATTAACAATATTGGATGGTAAATTACATGTTTTCCCAAACACTAATTCATAAGGTGTATATTTTGTTTCAGTGTGTACATCTACATTGTATGAAAAACACCAAAATTGAAGCCACGAGCTCCAAAGATTCTGAATTTTTAGCTGTTTTGTATTCTGCAAATATGCGTTTAGATGTTTGTGAGAGTTTTCGAGAGATCCCAAAGTTTCCGTGATGATAGCCGTAGAAGACAGTTGTTTAATTTTCAAAATTTTACACGTTTCTTTTAAAGTTGAGCACATAAATTCAGTACCTTGGTCAGAAAACCATACGTTTTGGAATACCATATCTCAAGATAAAATTATTAACAAAATCTTCTTGCTAAACTTGTTGATTCCCTTTGTTTTTAGGTGATAACACTCCACAAACTTTGAAAGTTCACATTGTAACGTTAAGACATACTTATTACCTTCATTATCCTCTTTTAAAGGATCAACTATATCTAAATAAATGGTTTGAAATGCTGAAGATGCCGTCGTCGACTGACATTGGTTGAATATTAGGCCTAGAGTGTTTTAAAAACGTTGACAGTCATTACAACGCCTAACGAAATCTTCAACATCCCTATGTAAAGTAGACCAAAATAGTAATATCGTTTAATATTCATCTGTACATTCTGTCTCGTTCCAGCATGACCTCCGGTCGGCTTGGGATGTGTGAAAAATCATTAAGCACTATTTTTCTTTTTCTCTAGAATCGAGTTATTTTTCTGGACGTCGCCCAGTTATACATATTTTAAAACATTGTTTTTCTACTTCTAATATATTGTCCGTTATATTCTTTATTAATTGCGCATTTTCTTTATTTTTATAACCACTAATTCCGGAATATTATATTTTTTGCATATTGCGTTTAGATCTCTCAGCGGTGTATCTTGTACCGAGCGCCGATCGAGAATCTAAACTATGCTTTATACTTTTAAATTATTTTTCTTTTTCAATAATAAATATAAGTTACTAGTTACACGTCAATTGCTTGCTCGCTTTATGAATTTTTCAAAATCTTACGCCTAAAGAGAACTTAATTCATAAGAGTCTTTTGGACGTTTTAATAGTTCTACAACTCCAGGGTGATCAAGCCTGTCGTTAAAAGACTATCAAAATCGACCTTATTCTCAGTCTGATTTAGAGTTCTACTTTGTTGTCGAGTTATGGCAAACATTGTCTGCTCGACTGTTTTTGACATATTTTTAATTCTTCACACGAAAGTGCTATTCGCGATAGTGCATCAGCAGCTACGTTACTCTTACCTTTTATATATTTTATATCAAAGTCATATTCCCTCGATAAGTAACCTAAACTTTGTGAGTCTACTGGATGGATTAGCCATACCAAACAGATATACTAAAGGACGATGATCTGTATAAATAACAAGATTTCTACCGTATAATAACAAGAAAATGCTTAATTCCAAAAACTATGGCTAATAACTCTTTTTCTATTGTAGAATATGGTTTTTCGGCTTTATTTAAAACTCTACTCGCGTAAGCTATAGGCATGTCGTCATTATTCGAAAGAATCGCACCCAGGCTATGACCTGAAGCATCAGTTTTTAAAATAAAAAGTATTATCTGAAGAAAAGTTAGGATATTGTAAGACGGAGGGTTAATTAATGCTGTTTTTAATTTTCAAAAGATTGTTGACTACTCAGGAGTCCATTTAAACGGAACATTTTCTAGACAAATAATTTAAAGGTACCGTATTTCAGCAAAATTTTTAATATATTTTCTGTAATAATTAGCAAAGGCAACAAATCTCCTGGCACCATTTGAATCTGTAGATCGCTCGGATATTCCTGAACAGCTTTAATTTTTCAGGGTCAGGTAACACCCCTTAAGAGACACACATGACCTAAAATGCAAGAGCTCTCTTTCTTTAAAAATTCACATTTGTTCGGGTTTAATTTTAAATTTACATCCCTTAATCGTTGTAATACCTTAACTAGAATTTACATTATGTTCCATTAAATTTTACCAAAACAAATAAGATCATCTAAGTAAACGAAACAACTATCATAATTGGGCTCAGACATTGCGGTTGTCATAGCTCTAGAGAAAGCGTTAGGGCTAATTTTTTAGTCCCATGGGGAGACGAGTCATTGGTATTGTCCTTTACTGCCTACTGTAAAAGCTGTATATGGCCTACTAGATTTATCTAATTCTACCTGATAATAGCCTTGAGGACAAATCTAAATGTGAAAAATAAGTAGCGCCAGATAACGAGTCAAGAATATCAGTTATACAAAGTTAAAGGCCATTTTTCATCTTGTAGCTGGAGAATTACAACCCTATAATCTATAACAACTCTAAAACGTTTATTACCGTTATTATCAACTTTTTTGGAACTAACAAAAGAGGGACGACCACTCAGATTTTGCTTCTTCAATTATGCCGTCCTGTAACATTTTATTAATTTGTTTATCTATTTCTTGTTTTTGAGAAAATGGTAACCTATATTGCTTTTTGTATACAGGAGTTGCATGTGGCTTTAAATAAATTTTTTGTTTATAAATATTAGTGGTTGTTAACGGATCGTTATCTAAAAGAAACACGTCAGAGTATTTAGCACATATTTTTTGTAAAGCAAATTTTTCTTTTTCTTGTAAGTGATTTAAATTTAATAAATTTAATAATTTTTCCACTCCTATTAACGGAACAATTATCGTTAGACCCAAAACTACATACATCATAACTTTCAAGTAAATCAATTCTTGGTTTAAAATTTTTGAAAGTAACATCCTTGATCGCGCACATTTAGAATTTTTACTGGTATCTTTATTCGATTTAGGACTAAACTATAGCACTTTGCTATAAAAATACCTTCACTTGCTTCATCAGCAAAAAACAACACAGTCTTTAGAATGTTCGATAGTAAAATATTTAATGATTTCCAGGTAACGTTTTGGAATTTTAGTTAACATCTCCTGTTCAGTCTGCATAGGTATTGATATTTTATTGTTATTAATGTAAAAATGAAAATGAAAAATGCTTCAAAACCTATGTAGTTGCAAAATTATTAAGGAAAAATCTAGTCCTATCACACCGTGAATATTATTGTCAAACGTGAACAACTGTAAAAGTAAAAGGACACACTTTGTATCATTTACTAAAACATATGTTTGTTGAGCCTTGCGGAAATAAGAGAACCAGAGATTCCTGTTTATTTTAATTGAGTTTCTGAGAATTAATCTGTTGATATTTATTTATATGACTTTTAAAAATTACACTTATAGTAGCAACCAGTATCTCAACAAAAGTTTAAGATTTTTACCGTGATAATCTACTGTTACAAAATTTAAACTACTTGATGTTGATAATCGATGGTTAGTTTTTCCTTTAGTCCTCGAAAACAAATTTGACCGGTATTTAAATTCTGAACTATACCTGCACTACTTCCCGTGCTATTCTTCTAGAATTTATTACGATTTTGCATAAATAACCCTCGCTGGCCATTATTGTGACCAACACGGCTACCCTCTGCGATTATTAAAATTTGTTCTATTTACCGAGCTTGAATTAGGAAATTGTCGATTTCGCTGACTGTTGTTAGAATTACTATTTGTGTTATTTAAATAAGAATTATTATATTTAGGAAATTTTGAAAAGAACCCTGAAAGCTTGAGTTACCTCTTAAATTTGTTTCCCCTATAAGAAACCCCATTAAACTTGTTAAAATTTGTCTCATATGAAACATTTGTGAAGCACCTATGATATTTCTTCATTCTCTTTAGCGCCGCTGATGGCGTCGTTTAACGTTAAATAGTTTCACAATGTCTGCAAATCATGATTATTTAATCCGTTTGCAAAAAGAATTAATTGCTATTCTTTCATTAACGGCCTCTAAAATATGTTTTGCTCATTACTCAGCTTGTGTCAAGGTAAGATCAACTAATAATTCCTCAAGTGACCGTCCGAATTCATCAATAGATTTGACTTTTGTTTTTCGCTATTTAATTTAAAAGATAAATGTGTAGCAGCTGGGATTTTTTGAAATAAAATGTGTTTTTAAATCCTGAATTAATATCGCGTTAGAAGAATAAGTTTGCTTTAGCCTAATTTTCGCATTTTCTGAAAGTCGCGTTTTTAAATACATAGGTTGTTAAATAACTTTTTCCTCTGTTATCATCTAAAAATATAGAATCATATGCATTTCAATGGCATTCATTACTGTTAGTAACCGAGTTTTATTACCCCATTCATTACCGGAATTAAACCTGCAGTTGCTCTTAAATCAAATTTCAGACATCTTAAATTCTGGTTTAGAATCTGATGATGACTCGAGCTGAAGATCTTTTTTCAGATACTGAAGGGTTTAAACGTAACTTATGTAATCTTTTCTTCAAGAATACTGATATAAATGGCATCAAATAATTGTTTATCTCTTCCACAAACAATTTAACCCTATCTTGGAAATTTCTTTGGTTCATGCAGTTCACTATTAAAATTTTCCCTAATATTATTAAACCTAATTTGAGCCTATCTAACTTTTTTACCTTCTTTCGGTTACCTCGCGTCACTGGTTTTCTGCGTTGTCTTTTTCTCTTCAAATTTCTATAATTTACTTTTAGTTCTTCCAATAGATATCTGAATTCATCGCTTTGCTTTGACATCCCATATATATACCATTTATTAAAATTTATTTGTCCAATTCCATACCATACTTCTGGTTCTATATTTATTGTCATAACCCTAAAAAGTTAAACTACTTCTCTTCTGCTTCTGGATACTTCTTTGCGGATCTTCCTTTCAATTGCTTTGTTAGTAATAAATAAAAAATGTACCATCCAAAGTAAAATGGCACCAACATCATAAACATTAGTAAAATGTCTTGAATGGATCCAAATTTTGGTCTGAGTTTGTTCTGGTCTCCACCATAACAGCCAGCACCAGATCACCTCCTTCCTTAATATGCCAGATCCTATCTTTTATTAATATTTTTACTCTTCTACAAGTTTTGGTGCAAGATCGCCACATAATTGGTGTTTCTTCTTAGAGTTTGAATAAAGCGACTTGTTTCAACTATTCAAAACTAAAACTCTATATTTAATATTAAAAATAATATAATTACATTGGCAGAAAATGCTTACATACTAGAAATTACAAATTAAACATATTGCACATATTGTCCCTACATACATATTACTGGTGAACTGCTATGAACTCCTCTTAATTGGGTTAATATACAATATGTTAAAACCTCAATATTATGAATAATTATAATCCCAAGAATAATTATAATAACTTAAATTTACCCTTATTATGCTACAACAATTTGTTTATTTCTATCATACCGTAGTAATTAAAAAAAAAATATTTTTTTTTTTATGTTACAATTTTGCCTGTATAAAACTTGATTGATATTTAAAATTATAATATTCAAAATTGTTTCATAAAGGTTTAAGTAAGTTTTTTTTTATTTCACTGGTGGCTCCAGTAGGTTTAAGGCTAGGCAAATCAATAAAACCAAGCTGTGAAACTTTTTTTTAATATTTATTTTTTGTTTAAGTTTTTTTTATGCAGGGAGTCCCTGAGACTCCCTATAGTAAAAATGATTGATAATTGCACTATAGTACTTAAGGGTTATTATAAGAGTTAAAAAAATAAAAATAGAAAAGTTTTAGGGATTTTACGTAGAAATCAGTGGCGTACCTATATCTTTTCCATTTGCTTATTTTAAAGTTAAAACAAAAGTTGGGTTTTTTAAATTGGAACACACTGTATGTTTAATTACCAAAGAAAGATCTTCTTAAAAGCCGTAAAAACATACCATATTTAATATATTTAATCTGTCAGTTTTAAAAATATAGCCATCGTCCAAAATTCGGTAATAAATGACATTTAAAATAAAACACCCTGTTTATATTTAATAATTAATAAAAATACCTTTTAAAGACCTTTAAACTCTTTACCACATTTAAATTGATTTTCTTTAACGGGTTTCGGAAATATGAGGCATTTTAAATCTTAATGCGTATATCTACTATTTTTTAGATTTACATGGTCATATTTTCAAAACTATTAAAATGATAAAGACATTTAATGTGGTATTTTTGCAAACCTCTGTAAAATAAGTTTTGCAACAGTAATATAATATACAGGTTGTTTTTGTTGAAAAAATTCTGATGATCGTCATATTTCCGAAACTATAAAAAAAGATATTTTAAACATAGTATTTCTTATAGCTTCTAAAAAGACCATTTAACTGATAATAAAATATACAGGGTGTTTCATTAAAAAACCAACTTTGTGTTATAACTTTAAAATAAAAGTTAATGGAAAAATATAAGGATTGCCACTCGAATTTTACGTAAAAATCCCTTAAACTTTTCCATTTGCATTTTTCTTATCCCTAATAAATGCAAGTTATAAGTGCCAGGCCAAATTGACAATGTTTAAAAAAACTCCTCTGTATCTCCAAAACGAATCAAGTTAGCCATAATTAGCTTTATTACTTGAATGTGTTTTAAAATCAAAATCAAGGTTGTGCAATCAGATTTGTTCAATGTCTTTTAGTTTTGCTATATTCTGTAAGGTCCTTTTAGCAGGTATAATATTTTAACTAAAAACACAATAGAATGCCCTAGTGAAGAGGATTATATTATTTGCATAAATGAACCTTAGGCATTAAGTACGTTAAAATCAGACTATATAAAACCACTTAAAATAAAATAATAATTACGGTCAAGTAAAGATAAAGGTTTTAAATGGGCCAATAAGAGGTCATAGCTAGCAATGGGCCAAGTAGGGTATTTTAAGGTATTTGAGTATTTTACTTTTTCGATAAAAAATCTCTTGAATTAGTGTTTCGTAACCACGAAAATGGTTTTGGCGACTAAAATTGCATTATTGCCTAGTGCATTATTTATTAGTGCATAACTTTATTGCGCAAAATTTTGTGACTATTAAAATTTATTATAAAGCTTTACTTAGAAATTTTTAAAACAAAAAAAAATAAAATTTAAGCCATTCGCAAAATTCTTTTGCAACTTTTACCCCGAGAAAGCGCATAGGCATGCTCAATAGCTTATAACTCTTTTACGCAAAATTTTTTGAACTATCAAATTTATTTCGGGGCTTAATTTAGAAGTACTTAATAGTAAAAATGTAAAGTCAGAGCCATTCGCGGATTTATTACAAATTTTCGTAACCACAAAACTAATTCTGGCGACTAAAATTAGGAGGTGGCCAAGTGCATTATTTATTAGTGCATAACCTTTAATGCGCGAAAATTTTGTGACTAATAAAATTATTAGAAAGCTTTACTAATAATATTTAAAACAAGTAAATAAAAATTTAAGCCATTCGCGAATCCTTTTGCAACTTTTACCCCGAGAAAGCGCATAGGCATGCTCAATAGCTCATAACTCTTTTACGCAAAATTCAAACTTTACTAATAATAAAACTTTATTAAACAGGGTAATACTGTTTTTATATTTAGCAGCGATTTTTACTTCTGTTTCACAGTATTTGTCTGCAATTTTTTAAATTATAAACATTTACCAAAAACTATTTATTTAGAACTTAAATAAAAATATGTATACAAAAATTGGCTTATTTAAGTTTATCCCCTTTCCTTACCAACACAAAAGTCAAAAAGTTAAACTGGAAAAGAGGGTCATGTGATACTTTTATCGTAAAGGGTTTTAAATTCCTTCTGTAACGGTTTTTAGATTTTTAAAACTGGTTAACTAGTTTTCGAGAAAAATCACCCCAAATTTGGGTTTTCTGGCAATTACCCCTAAATATGTCCAGTCGGGTCCATGGTGTATTCCTTTATGCTCCAGAACCGCCCGGAACAACACCATAAGTGTTCCTTTTACAATTTTTTGACTTTTTTCATGTATAGAACCGTTCTTGACATTACTGACAGTTCTGAGAACGGTTCAGAATGGTTCTACAAGGTAAAAGGAATACACTGTTAGATTCAATACATTAAATAAAAACTGAAAACTGTGACAACCGGCCCCGGTCTCCGCTAAATTAAAATTTAACATTGCCAAAGGGCTAAATTGTATTTGCTCATAGTGGAAGAGCTAACGCACTATGAGCATCAGAAGGGTAGTTTTTCCCATGTATTTCTTATGGGAGAAATTTAAGGTTCGATCTGCATTTTTGATAACCATCCCAACCCCTAACGCAAAATTAGAAATTTTATGCCCTAAGTCACCACGTGCTGGATAGGGGTAGTTTTCGTAACCATCGATGACGTCATCACCTATAAATTAAAAAGTCTCGCCGGCGCTGGGAGTCGAACCCATGACACCTGGCCACCTGTGTGAGAATCCAACGCCATATACCACTAGGCCATTGGGTATCTGATAATTAAAACGCCGAACGAGGTATAATTGGGGCCAAGATATTAGCATAACAAATTAAAAAGTCTCGCCGGCGCTGGGAGTCGAACCCATGACACCTGACCACCTGCGTGAGAATCCAACACCATATACCACTAGGCCATTGGGTATCTGATAATTAAAACGCCAAACGAGGTATAATTGGGGCCAAGGTATTAGCATAACAATGAATCAATGCACAGTTGCCGGAGCTAACACAGAATTTAGTTGAACACCTGCTGATAATGGCATAATTCAAACCGAAGCGGCAACGCTGCATACATAAAGCGCAATAGGGCCTTAACAGTTTTTAACGTATATTTCGGTTTCTAGTAGACCGATTTTAGTCATTCTTTTTTAAACAATTATTTTAAATAAATATATTAACACTAATTTTTTAAATAAACATGTTATTTGAGAGTAAATAGGGCCTTAACAGTTTTTAACGTATATTTCGGTTTCTAGTAGACCGATTTTAGTTGTTCTTTTGCTAATAGTATAATTTTTATAAATCTACAAATATTAATACTAAAATTTTTAATAATTATGTTATTTGAGTGTAAATAGGGTCTTAACAGTTTTTAACGTATATCTTGGCTTCTAGTGGTTTGATTTTATTCATTCTTTTTTAAACAATTATTTTTAATAAATATAACAGTAATTTTTTAAATAAATATGTTATTGGAGAGTAAATAGGGCCTTAACAGTTTTTAACGTATATTTCGGTTTCTAGTAGACCGATTTTAGTTGTTCTTTTGCTAATAATTTAATTTTTATAAAACTACAAATATTAATACTAAAATTTTTAATAATTATGTTATTTGAGTGTAAATAGGGCCTTAACAGTTTTTAACGTATATCTTGGCTTCTAGTGGTTTGATTTTATTCATTTTTTTTAAACAATTATTTTTAATAAATATAACACTAATTTTTTAAATAAATATGTTATTTGAGAGTAAATAGGGCCTTAACAGTTTTTAACGTATATTTCGGTTTCTAGTAGATCGATTTTGAGTTGTTCTTTTTGCTAATAATTTAATTTTTATAAATCTACAAATATTCATACTAAAATTTTTAACAATTATGTTATTTAAGTGTAAATAGGGCCTTAACATTTTTTAACGTATATCTTGGCTTCTAGTGGTTTGATTTTAGTCATTCTTTTTTAAACAATTATTTTTAATAAATATATTAACACTAATTTTTAAATAAATATGTTATTTGAGAGTAAATAGGCCTTAACAGTTTTTAACGTATAATAGAAATACAGGGCTGTTTTTGGAAATACAGGTCTGTTTTTAGAA
The DNA here is from genome assembly GCA_014170235.1 of Listronotus bonariensis. Classification (NCBI taxonomy): domain Eukaryota; kingdom Metazoa; phylum Arthropoda; class Insecta; order Coleoptera; family Curculionidae; genus Listronotus; species Listronotus bonariensis. Next base: position 27,330 of record JACEGR010003832.1, on the reverse strand, counting down.
ATACAGTGCTGTTTTTTGAAAATACAGGGCTGTTTTTAGAAATACAGGGCTGTTTTTGGAAATACAGGGCTGTTTTTAGAAATACAGGGCTGTTTTTGGAAATACAGGGCTGTTTTTGGAAATACAGTGCTGTTTTTGGAAATACAGGGCTGTTTTTGGAAATACAGGGCTGTTTTTGGACATACAGGACTGTTTCTGGAAATACAGGGATGTTTTTAACGCATGCGTAAGACCGTCAATAGGAGTGTAAACATGGTGGATTATGAAGATATACGCCGAGCGCCACGTGCAGAGGTTGCGCTCCACGCCTTATGACATAACCTTAAACTTATATAGTTCTTACGCATGCGCGAAAAATGACGTCAACATAACCTAGAAATTCGGACACTGTTATGATTGAAACATAACCTAAAATTTATACGGATAAGCCCTCGCCCCGCGTCTAACAATTAGGGCTCCGGGCCCTGCGATAACGCCCCCCGCCTAAGCCCTGGGGCCCCACTTGTATTACAGTATAGTTATTTAAAAGACGGTAAATAACAGTGTTCTTATTTAAAAAGCAGTAATTTTGCCGTCTTTTAAATAATTATACTGTAATAAACTGTTTATTAATGAAATAACAGCGATATAATTTAAAAGACGGCAAATAACAGTGTTCTTATTTAAAAAACAGTAATTTTGCTGTCTTTTAAATAATTATACTGTAATAAACTGTTTATTAATGAAATAACAGCGATTTAATTTAAAAGACGGCAAATAACAGTGATTTTATTTAAAAAAAGCAGTAATTTTGTTGTATTTTAAATAATTATACTGCAATACACTGTTTATTAATAAAATAACAGCGATATAATTTAAAAGACGGCAAATAACGGTGATTTTATTCAAAAAGCAGTAATTTGCCGTGATACAAAGAGAGATATATAGGTAAATTATACAGGGCCGCCAGCGGTGCTAATATTATCACAAGTAGATATGCAAATTATATACGAGGCTGTCAACGACACTAATATTACCAAGTATACCTATCGAATAGCGAAAACCGCATGGTATATTAACCCATCAAGAGTAGGTTTCTTGTTTTGACAGGTTTCAGGTTGATTGATACAGTACGAACCAAGGAGGCAAAGTATGATGTGATTTAAAAACACACAACCACACCACACCTCCCGGGGATGACCAAGTCTTTCTGGACTTATCTAATATATGTATCTACAATTATGACGCCTGCGCAAAAGTCTAAACATGAACAGGTAATTAAATATGAACAGCAAAATAAACAGCTGAACAGCCCTGTAGTTTCAAAATACAGCCCTGTATTTTACAAATACGGCACCGTTTTTCTAAAATACAGTGTCGTATTTTAAAAACAGTGCCGTATTTTAAAAAACAGTGCCGTATTTTAAAAACGGTGCCGTATTTTAAAAAACGGTGCCGTATTTTAAAAAACGGTGCCGTATTTTAGAAAAACAGTGCCGTATTTTAAAAAACGGTGCCGTATTTTAAAAACGGTGACGCATTTTAAAAAACGGTGCCGTATTTTAAAAAACGGTGCCGTTTTCTAAAATACAGTGCCGTTTTGTGGGGCCCCAGGGCTTAGGCGGGGGGCGTTATCGCAGGGCCCGGAGCACTAATTGTTAGACGCGGGGCGAGGGCTTATCCGTATAAATTTTAGGTTATGTTTCAATCATAACAGTGTCCGAACTTCTAGGTTATGTTAACGTCATTTTTAGCGCATGCGTAAGAACTATATAAGTTTAAGGTTATGTCATAAGGCGTGGAGCGCAACCTCTGCACGTGGCGCTCGGCGTATATCTTCATAATCCACCATGTTTACACTCCTATTGACGGTCTTACGCATGCGTTAAAAACAGCCCTGTATTTCCAGAAACAGTCCTGTATTTCCAAAAACAGCCCTGTATTTCTAAAAACAGCCCTGTATTTCCAAAAACAGCCCTGTATTTCTAAAAACAGCCCTGTATTTTCAAAAACAGCCCTGTATTTCTAAAAACAGACCTGTATTTCCAAAAAGAGCCCTGTATTTCTAATATACGTTAAAAACTGTTAAGGCCTATTTACTCTCAATTAACATATTTATTTAAAAAATTAGTGTTAATATATTTATTAAAAATAATTGTTTAAAAAAGGAATGACTAAAATCAAACCACTAGAAGCCAAGATATACGTTAAAAAATGTTAAGGCCCTATTTACACTTAAATAACATAATTATTAAAAATTTTAGTATTAATATTTGTAGATTTATAAAAATTAAATTATTAGCAAAAGAACAACTAAAATCGATCTACTAGAAACCGAAATATACGTTAAAAACTGTTAAGGCCCTATTTACTCTCAAATAACATATTTATTTAAAAAATTAGTGTTATATTTATTAAAAATAATTGTTTAAAAAAGAATGAATAAAATCAAACCACTAGAAGCCAAGATATACGTTAAAAACTGTTAAGGCCCTATTTACACTCAAATAACATAATTATTAAAAATTTTAGTATTAATATTTGTAGATTTATAAAAATTAAATTATTAGCAAAAAGAACAACTAAAATCGGTCTACTAGAAACCGAAATATACGTTAAAAACTGTTAAGGCCCTATTTACTCTCCAATAACATATTTATTTAAAAAATTACTGTAATATTTATTAAAAATAATTGTTTAAAAAAGAATGAATAAAATCAAACCACTAGAAGCCAAGATATACGTTAAAAACTGTTAAGGCCCTATTTACACTCAAATAACATAATTATTAAAAATTTTAGTATTAATATTTGTAGATTTATAAAAATTAAATTATTAGCAAAAAGAACAACTAAAATCGGTCTACTAGAAACCGAAATATACGTTAAAAACTGTTAAGGCCCTATTTACTCTCAAATAACATGTTTATTTAAAAAATTAGTGTTAATTTATTTATTTAAAATAATTGTTTAAAAAGAATGACTAAAATCGGTCTACTAGAAACCGAAATATACGTTAAAAACTGTTAAGGCTCTATTGCGCTTTATGTATGCAGCGTTGCCGCTTCGGTTTTGAATTATGCCATTATCAGCAGGTGTTCAACTAAATTCTGTGTTAGCTCCGGCAACTGTGCATTGATTCATTGTTATGCTAATACCTTGGCCCCAATTATACCTCGTTTGGCGTTTTAATTATCAGATACCCAATGGCCTAGTGGTATATGGTGTTGGATTCTCACGCAGGTGGTCAGGTGTCATGGGTTCGACTCCCAGCGCCGGCGAGACTTTTAATTTATAGGTGATGACGTCATCGATGGTTACGAAAACTACCCCTATCTAGCACGTGGTGACTTAGGGCATAAAAATTCTAATTTTGCGTTAGGGGTTGGGATGGTTATAGAAATGCAGATCGAACCTTAAATTTCTCCCATAAGAAATACATGGGAAAAACTACCCTTCTGATGCTCATAGTGTGTTAGCTCTTCTACTGCTCATAGGAATTAAATAGGAAAAAATACTTTAATTTGGCCTTAGAATTGCGCCTTGAACATATTTGTATGAAATTTGAAATACACTATATTATTTTAAACCATGGGCAAAAACCTCAGACTGCTAAATGTTTGATGTTGCTCAGTCATGTGAGTTGGAAAATTTAATTTGTTTTCTGTTCAGCTAAATCAATATTAATGTTAATTTAATTATTATTCGGCAACCCTTTCGCTTGTTCGGATATTCAATTTTTAATAACGTGTTTTTTGGACAGAAAGCATAATTTAAGAGGAAATTAAAATTACGATTAAATTAAGGTTTTTATGGGTTTGCTTTCCGATAGGGTTGTTTACATACAGGGTTAAAATCAAAGAAGGAATATATTTTATTTGTCCAAACTCGCTCTTTAAATAAGAAATACTTAAATTGGATTTAATATGTTTGGTCTGTAGCCCTCATCGATGAGAAAACAGACTTTAAACTGGGTATGATTTATTAAAAATATTCAGACACTTCGTTATAGACTTCTACTGCCCAGTGGCGACGCCAGCTTTTTGGTTTTGGGGTGGCCAGGGGCTGACAACTTTAGAGGGGCCAAATGACAAAATGAAAACATCGAAAAACGAAGTCCAAAAAAGGTTCCCATCTAAGACTTACTAATAACAAATTGTAGAAAACACGTCAGCAACAAAATCTATATATGCACTAACTGTGTTTCCTTTTTAAAATTCCTGTACTAACTGTACTACTTCTTACATCTCATATTCAACCGGCAAGGAGGGGCAGACATATTAAAGGGGGGTGCCGGGCCTACCCCTGGCCCCCTTCTAGCGTCGCCACTGCTACTGCACCAATTTACATGATCTTTTTTTAATGATTCTTGGTACTGAGACCTCTAAACGCTATTTTTTAAAAGTTTTAAAGCCTATTTTTCTATAAAAACAAAAGATAATATTATGCTTATTTGAAGGGGGTCGGCAACCAGTGATACATCAAACCAAGGGTGATAAATTCAGCAGGAGTGCTTAATTCCCTTTAAGCCTAGGTCGTGGTTATGGTGGTGGTCGTGGTGTGGTGGAGTCTTAAGAAAATACGTGTCTATAGATGTCTATTTATATGTATTTTTATCATATTTTTTTTGACTACGTATGAATGTTGTTTTAGGTTTTTTATTAATTATTATAAATTTTTTATTTAAGATATATTTATTTGACGACACCGATGCTGTTAATCAATTTTATGATTAATAAATATAGGTATTTCATTTCATTTCACCAGTGATACAACTTATTAAGGCTGATAAATTTAGCAACTTGTTTTTAATATGGGTAAGAGGTATTCCATTTAAAAGGAAAAATGCCATATTTTTTACTTTCCCCATATTTTTTAACAAATTCAAGATAGCCAATCAATGAATTTTAATTCGGGGAATTTGAAAATTGTATAAAAAAAGCAGTTGCATGCAAAACAAAAGAATTACGCCATTAAATGGAACACCATATTCATATTTATATTTTTAAACTCTTTGTTCAATTCTAAGTATTTTTATAAAAGGTACTATATGTATGTCTGTTTTTGGATTATCGATGCGTACAGAGTCAATATTTTCGGCTAATATTATTTATTACATATATCAATACACAATGAAGGTAATACCGGTGATTACCTGATACTTTAGGGTAATTTAAATTTTCACCTATTGGTGGATTTTAATACTATATTCTGTTCACTATAAATTGAGAAAAACATAAGAACATCATAACGAGCCCGTTTTACAATGGAAAATTTAATATTTTAAGTAAGGTTATGAACAATGTCATGAATGACTTTAACAGACGTCGAAAAATAAAAAGTGTCAGAATTTGCTGTCATGTTTGATTTAAAATATTTATGTAAAAGCTGTAGAATATGTAGTGAAAAATTCAAATTATATAGGTTAAATGTGTTTCTGAAACGTTTTCTTTTTTTTTTTTAAGAGTGAGAATTCAGAACAAGTTTAATTTTTTATTTGCCAGCGATGTGTTTGCTAGGACTCCAGAAGAAATATCCACAAAATTAGCAAAAGCAGATCTCGTTTGAAATATGTGTTTAAAATTAGAAATATTTAAATGCAGTTTAGATGCTAAACTAGTATAATGTGTTAAAATGTATTTTGGTTTTAGAATTATATAAAAAAGTGAACACAATTTAATGTTAAAAATATGTCCCAATAAATAGTAAGTTATTTAAAAAGTTGGTATTACTTTGGAATAACCGTACCCCAAAGATTAAATATATTATATTTATTTAGCCTAATTTCATTGCATTTTAATCAGCCTCATAATATTTAGGTGATTAAATTTGCCTTTATTTTATTTTTACTTTTTGCCCATTACCTAACTAAATACAATCAGTATCCATATAGCTGTAAATGCTTAATAAGGTTTTAAAACATTTTTATTAAATAATTCGTTAGTCCCTTGTTTAGGTCTATTTACTACGAATTTTTTTTTAGGAAAAAATTAAACAAATTAATATTTAACATTAGTCAGCAAAGCCGGAATGGGCTTTAGAGTAGTGTTCACACTAAACTATGTTAGTTGTAGTAAATTAGTTGGCTTTTTATATCCACAAGTTCAAATTAAAAGAGATTAGAAAGGCAAACCTAAGTTGACTATGGAATTAAAAATATAAAATTTCATTTGAGTGCTTAATTTATTTTTCACAAATTTTTGTTTTAAACACTAACACCTTAAGGTTAGACAATGAACGTCTGCATTGAAACCTTTTCTGATATATTGCCACGTCAGTATAGCTTTGTCGTTTCTTTAGACCGTCTCCTTGCCACGCATTCGCAAAACTTGCCCATGGAAGTTTTGAAGTGGCACGAAGTGTATATACCTCTTATGAACAAACAATTTTATTTAAATTGTATAGTAAATTTACAAGAAAACACATCTTAATTTATTTATGATATTTTAATGTCACATTATACCTACAACAATTAATTTAAATGTTGGTGGCTAATTTTTTGAAAAAACTGGTGTACAGTTTTTCTTATTCTAGCCTTCATTTCTTCGTCAATGTTGTCCCGTACTTTTTGTAAGTATTGCTTTCTTTTTAAAAGAAAAACTGCTGTCTGTTTTATAGGCTGTCAGAACTCTGTGAAACGTAGCTTTAGAAACACCTAAAAGTACACAAAAACTTATATTACTAAAAATAATTTATCCATCTTGACGTGACATTTTCGGATTCTAAAAAATAAAATGTAGGCGCCTGCGATTACATTTTTAGGTTTACAATCAAATTTAATAGTACTAATAGTTCTTAATTGGTACATACAGGGAGTTTCTAAACAAATTCGAACTATTTTAGGAGGTGATTTCTTGTTCAAAATAAAGGGGAGTTTGCTTTATAAACATGGGGTCAAAAGTCAACCAAAAGGGAGATAAGGTTGTACAGAAATATTGATATTATAAAAATACACTTTCTAAATATTTTAGCACTTTTTAGAATTAATGGAAGTGGTGGAAATAGACTATCTCTATCGTTCTTCCTAACGAAATTTTAACAGATACTTAAGCAATCTCCTCAAAAAATATAAAATATACTGATTAAAATAAAAAAATGTAAATCATAACGTGGCAGGACAGGAAAAATTTTATTAAAAAAAAATTTTTTGCTTTTAAGAAAGAAGACAAAAGAACACTTTTTTTTATTTTTTGGCTGTTTCTTCCATGTAGTTGACTTTTGCCCCATGTTTATAAGGCAAACTACACTTTATTTATAACAACCTCATAAAATTTGTTACATTTGTTTAGAAACATCCTGTATAAAGGTACAGAACTTTTAAGCAATTTTCCATTAATTTTTTGTTTGTATGTAATAGTGTAATATATTTCTTAAATGCCTAATTATTTTATTTTGGTTGCCTATTTAAATAGTAAATAAAGAAAATCTATGATATGGCATTTTCAAAATATTTTTTAGAAAAATGAAAGTATCTACTAAACAGCGCTTTAAATTATGCCATACACGTCTTAAGTAGCTTAAGCAGAAATCAAGTAACTAAATTTAGGTAGGTACATGCTGCCTTTCATATTTTTTAGTTACTTTCTTTACAGCCGTATTCACCAAGCTCTGACAAATATTTGTCAGAGCTTGGTAAACTCAACCGTTAATAACTGTTCAAGATACTTCGAACGTGTAAAGCCGGGATTAACAATAATGGGGAAATAGTTTATCATAAAAACATTAAAGTATACAAAAAAGTAGCGTTGAAATAATTTATTTAATGCAAATTTTACGCTTTAAAATACATACTCGTCATGCCAGCTCAATGCGTTTAATTGACTTTCAGTGTATTAAATACTAACAGGTAGTGGTTAGACAAGGAATGCCTGCATGTAAACATTTCGGATAGGCTGACGCATCGGTCTTGCTTTGTTGTTGCTTTAAACCATATTATTATCTCTTTCACACAGTTCTTCATGAATGCACAGAAGTGTATAGATATCACTTTTATTATATTTATTTTCTAAAAAGAAACAAAAAACAGTTATTTTCTTAGGTTTTAAAACTGAAAGAACACCAAAATAAACCTTATGTACCATTATATTAAGTAAGAGGTGATTCATACCGAGGTACTTAAAAAAAATAACATTATTAACTAATATTTATTATCATTCGGAAGAACTATATCTTAAAAAGTACCTCAAAATAAATCACCCCTTACAATATATTTTTTAAGAAATAGCTTTGTTTAATGGTAAATATAGGACCACATTTTTACATATTAATATATTAATTATAAATGTAAGTAATATAAATATTTACCACAATATTTTGCTGCAATTTCTGCATTATTTTTCCTGGTAAAATGTGGGTTGTTTTTCATAAAAACTTTAAAAATATGTATGCGCATTATCTTCACACCTGGACACATTTTTTTTATTGGCCGTTTTTTGTTGGTGACAAATTCCTTTCTTTAGACGGTAATGGCTCACACTCTATTATAACAGATGCAAAAATAAAATAAATACAGAATAATACAAATAAAACACAAAAAGGTAAAATTATCACATAAAAACGCAAAAAGTTAACCGACAAGTTAAATTTTTTTGACGTTAACTCTACCACCTTGATTATTTAAATATATTAGACGTTGCCAATATGTCAAAAATTAAGGGATTATTATTGGCATACCGTATATTTTATTAATATAAAATATAAAAACATTATTAATTCCATATAAATTTACAAAAGACAAGTTTTTTAATATAACAACCACCTTTTTAAAGTGTGAAAAAAGTTTTTTAGACAGTTTAATAAACATAAGTAGTATTTTCGTATCAGTATAAAAAAACTGGCAACACACTGGAATTGGTAATAGTAATTTAAGATAATCGTTTGGTGAATGTTTATGCTCCAGAACTTATTTAATTACTCTAGGTGTATTTTTATTGTAATTAAACCTCTTAAATTATATATATTAACTTTTTGCGTAAAATATTTTAATAAAGTAAATTAAAAATAATAAATAAAGTACATAAAATGGTAAAAATAATATGGTCTACTTAAACTAAAGTACTCAGATTTCACCAAATGAATTAGGAATTTTTAAAGTTCCGGAACGCGCCATTAATTTTAACCTTTTGAAAACCTTCTCTGTCAGTTTTGACAAACTTTTCGCCAGTGTAATAAGGTCTTTAAATTGACCAATAAGATGTATTTTTGTTCTATTGTTTTTGCTTTCGTCACTCTCAATTTATAGTGAACAGAATTTTTTTCTTTTATAGTTTTGGTGAATTATTCGTTGGATGAAAACTACAGATAGTTACGCTATATTACAAGTGTGAAGAAAATGCCAGTTAAGCAAAAGAAGATACATTGATAATTTTTAAAGAAAAAAATGACTTTGAAGTATCAGGTAATTACCTGCATTACTTGTATTTTATATTAAGATATTTAAATAAATAAGCCAAAAATGGGACCGTTCAAGCGTCAATAACTTAAAAACAGTAAAAGATAAACATTTAGTACCTTAATAAAAACACTTAGAATTGACTATAGAATTCAAAAATATAATAAGAAATATGGTGTTCCATTAGAAAATACATTTTATGGCGTAAGTCTTTTTGTTTTTCATGCAATTGTATTTTTAATACGGTTTTTAAATTCTCCGAGCTAAAATACATGGATTGGTTATCTTAAATTACTTTAAAAATATGAGGAAAGTAAAAAAAAGCCATTTTCCTCTTAAATGGAATCCTCTGTACAAGTTACCGATAATTTGAAGCCTGTAAACAGGGATATTTGACTCTTGGTCACATCTTAAACGAAATTTACTTTTAAATCGTTATCAAATGGCATTGTTAAGTTTATCACCTTTAAGATCAAGTAAAATCAAACAAATATCACGCGGTTGCCTATTGTGATTTCGGCCCGTTTTGGTATTCTACTTTGGTAAGTGTGGTTTGGTAGAAGGCTTTGATATGCTATATAAATTTTATTTGTTTCTATATTAAAAAAATAACCTAACTTTGATATTAGTAATTTCAAACTTCGAAGTAAATGTCAGTGTATTTTAAACTAAAATAGTTGGTGCTAGCTTGGCAATTCTTGCGATCTGCAAATAACCAAATAAACATATGTACTTAACAAGCCATAAATCTGAAGCAAGACTTGCCCAAAATATCGAACGCAGCTAATGTTGCGCAAGACAGGCATTATTCAAACATGGTGTACGATAGTAAGCTAATATTGTATAAGGTTTATTTATGTGGTAAATGTATATGCGCAGTATTTAAATTACGTGGCATGTTGCGTCTTTGATGTATCAATGGTGGACAATCTGCCTGACATCAAACAAATGAGAGGATATAAATACCGCTGCCAAAGGTATTTACCGCACCTAATGTGTGTTTTGTTAGTTTTTTTTGTTGTTGTGTTTCTTTTTGTTATCAATTATACTGGGTTAGTAAAAATAATCGCAACTTTTAAATATCTTTAAAAGCACTAAAGCTTCATGTATCCAATTTTGCATCTTGCAGATTACCCAGCTTTGTGCTACACTTTTCACTTTCAGTTTTAAGAAAATAAATAAGGCATTCTATCGAAAATACAAAAAATATTACATGGAGCGCAAAACTGGAAAATTTGGCCACAATGGTAGTATTACTGTTTCTTTCCATTTGCCCAGAAACCTTCAAATGTCAAAAGTTGTAAACGCAGCTTAAGCGGTTTCAGAGATATTTGAGCGCATCTGAATTTTTACCTAGAAGGTGGCGTTGACTTATCTTGACAGCTGATAAAAATATATTTTTTAAATTTGTGGACTGATTAAATTTGGTATGTGCAATTTATTGCAATAAAAATATGTAGGCATTACATTGAAAAAGGAAACGAAGAAAATACGTGTAGCACAAAACAGGAAAATCTGGCAACGATTCTGATACTAGCAATAAATTCTTTAAACCCGATACCATCCAGATACCAAATTTGGTAAATGTAGCGGTACCGGTTTTTAAGATATTTAAGAATTGCAATACTTTTTACTCACTCAGAATATAACTATATCGTCGAAATTCGACGAGTTCAATTGAAATAGTTAAAATCTGATTACTGATTTGGCAATTTAAAGTCAACCCAACAAAAGTATTTTTATTTATTTTATACCATAAAAAAGTTTTGAGAAATGCAAATTTATATATACACCATAATATTCCTATGTAAAGAAGTCTAGATCTAAAAACTTTAAAAAAATATTTTCATCAAGTTGAGATGCCAGACAGAAACAAAATCTGTGATAAGGCTTTTGTGCGAGTACACAAGTCTAAATAATTCATATTTTTCTGTTATCTTTTTAACCACGTTTTCTGTAACAAATGTGCTTTGCTTCGTTAACTTTATAAAATTTCATACTATAAACATGTCATAAGATTCACACAAACACACACAGTCCCCAAGGAGAAAATTTAAAATTATATTTAGTTCCCTTTGATCCAAAACTAGCTCCTCTACTCAAAACAAAACTTTTTATTGGAAAATTAAACGAAAATTATGTTAAATTTTAATTATATTTACAGCTCAAGCTGTATGCAGAAAGCTTAGTGCTGAGGGTAGTAAAATGGAGATTACATGGGTCAATCAATTTTTTTTGTCCATGTTTTAAAATTTTCTTATTTTTGGAATATTTACTTATTTAAGATAATGCAATGAGCAGAGCACATTAAACATAATCTCAACCTACAAGACCAGGATCAAAGGAAGGGGTAATCAGTAAGCCATATTATCATATCCCAAGGATAATCAAATTGTCTTACGGACAACAATTCAGTTATGCAAGCGACTGATTTTCCAAGAGACTGGTTGTCTGACGGATATTTTTTAAACTTTGAACTGTCCGATAGAACATAGTTTGTTGTTTTTTAGTTAGTAGTAGTAGTTAATAGTAAAATTTTGATCATATCCTACTATCCAAAACACAATAATTTATTTTAATGACTTACCTTAATTATTTAAGTGACAAAAGACTAGTTGTCCGACGGACATTTTTAAAACTTTTTAATTCTTGTACTGTGTGATCGAACATATATTTGGTATTTTTGTAATGCTCAAAGTAAAATTTAGATCAAATACGATCTTAAAGACCATAATTTAATAATACAAATTAATTACTTACGTATCACACTTGTGAGGCTGTATCGAGTCGTGGTGAATAGCATAGAAAACCAGCGTCCATCTATTAGACAAGTTTCGTTGTCCAGCGGTAGGATATTAAATCCTGCCGTTGATGCCCTACTGAAATCCCATTCAGTAAATACGAGCATCAATTGATGCTAGCTGATAGAGTTAAAAAAAAAAATAAAAAGGTATTAACGAAAATTAGGGCTACTTGTTAAACATTTTTTTAACCTGTATAACTTTCTTTCTATTTATTTTGCCAAAAAAAAATGACACCAGGGCAATTTTCTATAATAATATTCACGGCATTATTATGATTTTATATCTTTTTATCGTTCGATGAAAAATAAAAAGTTATAAAAAAGTAGATATTAATTTCTGAAATTTGTCAACCCGTCACCTTAGTTTAAAGTGTGATCGAGCGAGTTGGAAAAAATCATTTAAAATTCAGTGGTTAGTTTTTGGGAAAAACGTTGAAACATGTCGATTTTGTTTTTGGCTGTGGTGTTTTTATAGTAAAATCATGTATACAGGGTGGCCCGCAAATAAGCAATGACCATCAACTTTATTTTTTAAATGAAAACAAATTGTTTATTACGTTTTTGAATTCTACATTAAATTCTAACTATTTTTCATATAAAAAGAACAAAACTTCTTAATTTTAAATAATTTTTTAAACCTACTCCCCTTAATAAATGTTTTATGAAATTAATGCTAAATTTCGTGATAACTGTTAGCTTTAGGCATAAGACATGGTACATGAAAAATAGTGAGAATTTAATGCAGAATTTAAAAATATAATAAAAACTTAGAGAGTCAATATTCTTTTAGCATTTTTCTATAAAAATGCTTTTGTGTATTTTTTTGCAAGATAATAGAAAAAAGTTATAACGGTGAAAAAAAATGTTACACGTGTGACCCTACTTTTCTTTAATAACTTTTTATTTTTAGTCTTAAGAAAAAATTTACGAATCCCAAATTAAAGATAATTAAATTTAAAAAAAAACATTTTATATTTTTTTGTATGATCAACAGTTCTTCATATAAATAAAATCTGTTTGCACTCATTTTCCAAGATGGCGGCCGCAGTACAAGAGTAGCGACCCCACAAAACTTGAATGTTACATTACTATGACCCCCATGACAACTAAAAAATAAAATTGCGTCCTCCCTAATTGTTACCCCTAATGTAACATTTCATTGGTCTCTTTATTTTTTAAATGAATCAAATTAAAAAGTATTATTTTGAGATATAAAATAGATGCATAAATAGTATATTTTAGAGTGAAATTGACAGATAAAAATTTTAAGATGACGGCTGGACGCCATTTTGGAATTTTTTATATATACTTTAAAATTTAACCAAACACCTGATATGGATGGCCATATTTCCGAAACCAATAACGTTAGATGTACTTAATGTGGAATTTTCTGAAAGCTCCTTAAAAGATTTTTTTATTGGAGATAACGTACAGGGGTAGAAAAAAAGTACATATTTTTTAATGGGGGCACCCTGTATAATATATTATCATTAAAAATATCTTTAAAGAGCTTTAAGAAAATACCACATTAAGTACATCTTACTTTGTGGTTTTGGAAATATGGCCATCCCAATCAGGTATTTAGGTAATTTTTAAAGTATGGTAAGGGCAGGAGCTAGTTGAGCAATTTTTCACTTGATCGGTTATAGCTCCTCAACAATATGTCTTAATGGCCTATGATGCATACTGATGGATTGGCAATTTATCCCTTAGCAATAGTGTCCATAGTAACTTCTTTCTAGTAAGCTAAATTAAGGAGCTACATCTATTTTAATGTAGATAGTCAGGTATGCTCAACGTACCCCATAGGTAAGGTAAGTTGAGCAAGGGTGTGGGGCTAGTGGAGCACTTAGAAAGTACAGCCAAATTATAGGTTTAATGTTAGGTAGGTTTACAATAAAAATACATTTTGACAATTTGCTTTTTATATTTATAATCCTATAGTCACAAAACAACAAATCTCATCAATAAAACTGCAACGTACCTATGTTAGCCTAACTACTGAATTTAAACTTGAATATTTGTATATAATTATTAATAACATAGCTTATACAAATCATAAAAAAAATATTTAAGACATTTAGGAGTCCAAAATCTTCATTTAAAACAAAACAAAGTAATTTTTTATTTCGTAAAAAAAAACTAAAAATCAAATCAACAAAACATCAACTCCAAGTTAACTTTATTATAGCATTAATTAAAGATTAGACTTTCTATTAATAAACAGACTTTATATGCAACTATCAATATTGCTGGTAATAATTTTAAAAATATATTAAATAGATATTATTTGTCTGTGATTTGGCTCCTTTTCTTGGACCAGCCTTTGGGTATGGTGGAACTATTTCCGGAGAAAATTTATGAATTAGATAGGTCAGCTCGTTTTTTTGTTGCTTGTACGGGATGCAGCCTTATATAAGTCTTGAGTAGTATAGGAACCTCTAGTAGTCGAACTTTTATTAAGTCCGTATCCTAAAAAAATAAAAAAATCATTTTATACTTCTGTTAAAATCGTGGGGTTAGGTGGACAACTGTAGCTCAACTAACCCCACCCTGAAATTTTAAAGCAAAATTAAATTTATTAAAAAATGTATAGAATTATATTCAGTATCTTTATAAAAATCAAAACTGCAATAAATTTACTAAAGATTAACACTTACCTGATTGAAAAAGGATATTATTTAACTATCACTGACAAAATATTCTGTCTGAAAATTATTTTACTTTTTAATCACAAAATAAACAATACGTGGGGGTACTTTTCTCGATCGCCGCGTCACCACTGGCGGTCGCGCTATGTGTTCCTCTTGCGCAACCCCTTCTTTACGCTATTTGATGCGTTTGCGTACGGTCGATAGTTTTTGATATATTTGGATTGCCCAACTTACCCCTATGCTCAACTAGCCCCGCCCTACCCTACCGCCGCCGCCGTTTTGTATTAAGTGAAGTTATTAACTGTATATTCCAGGGTTATAAAGTACTCATCAGGAGCTTCAAAATGATGTGCAACAAGACCCCCTCTTTATTTAACTGTTTTCCTAAGATGGCGCCCAGCAGCCATCTTGAAATTTTATTTTGTAAATTTCACTTTCAAATATAGCATTTATGCATTAGTTTTCTAATCCTAAGTTTTACTTTTTATATTGATCGTTACATATGGTCATATTTTAAAAACTATTACATCTCAACTTTTTTAAAGTTATTTTTTTATATCTTTTGAATGGTGATAGAATATATGGGGTATTTCATTAAAAAAAAAAAAAAAAAAAATTAAATCAAAAACTAAATGTTCAATTGTTTTTCAGTTGACAGAACGTAGAGTACACAAGTCTAAATAATTTATGATTTTCTGTTATCTTTTTAACCACGTATTTCTGTGACAAATGTGTTTTGCTTCGTTAACATTATACAATTTAATGCTACATAACGTATAAACATACGTACCATAAAAGTCACACAAACACACACAGTCCCCAGGTAGAAAATTTAAAATTACATTTAGTTCTCTTTGATCCAAGACTGGCGCATCTACTTAAAAAAACTTTTTATTGGAAAATTGAATGTTTCTAAAATGAGCAACGTTTTTATTTCATTTTTATGGGAGTCGTAAACCGCTTTAGGAAATGGGCATAAAAAAATAACATTTTCTTTTAATGGATTCCTTTAGGATGCGGGCGTATTTTTCTTTTATTAAATTATTTTTTATATCTATACTACGTGTTATTCTTATTCGTCTAAAGCCTAAACATAAAGTCGTTGTAGGTGGATTTGGTAGAAAATATGTGTTTTTATAATTTATACTTTTTAAAATGGAACAATACCAATGTCCTGTGCAAGATTTAGTTATTATTATAGTGGAAAACTGAAGCCTTTTCTGCAAAAACCGTATATATCAGTGTTTTTTTAAATATACCGGGTGTCATATTATAAATTTACACCCCCTCTAACTTTTTATTTTTTATCGTATAAATAAATAAAATAATAAAATTTTGGGTTAATTCTATAATTTCCGAATTAGTTATCAGATTTTTATTATCTCTTAAGATACAGGGTACGACAAGAAATATGATTTTTTAAATGGAGCACCCTGTACAACATATAACTAATAAAAATATTTTTTAAAGAGCCTAAAAATATAATACATTTATTATATTACTTTCAAAAATATGGCCATCTAAATCTAAAGAATAAAGTATCTTTGTTCCTTTAAAGTACAATTTCGAGCACTGCAGCAGATTCCAAACCGCCGACGCAAGCTCCAAAACGTTATACTTATTTCGCTTTTGCCTTGGGGAGTTATGACATAGTAACGAGTAACGTTGCTGGTATAATGTGAATAAATCTGGCGCTTGCGTCGGAGGTTTGCAGTCTGCCCCGTTAGGTGCTCGGAATCGTAACCAAGGGCTACTATACAATGGCGAAGGAGGTGTCGAAATTTACAGTGATGCAGACTATGCAGGAGACACAACAACAAGGCGGTCAACAACAAGGGTTGTATGCAAAAACAGTGATGCGGCAGTGACATGGCAAAGCAAAGACAACAGTGCGTGGCGCAATCTACAACCGAGGCTGAATTCGTGAGTGCGGTAAAAGAAATTGTGTGGTTAACGCGATTGTTAAAAGAAATAGACTCCAGTGTGTTAAAATTTCAAGATGCGTTCTGTATGTTGACAATACTAGTGCAATAAAGTTAATTAAAAATCCGCAATTTCATCAGCGCACTAAACACATAGACGTGCGTTATTATTTTGTTCGTAATCCTTATGAAAAAGGCAAAATAAAAGTGGACTATGTTAAGAGTGAAAACCAGGTAGCTGAAATTATGACAAAAGCATTTACTGTTCAAAAGTTTAAAATTATGAAATGTAAATTAGGTTTATTTAGCAGGTAAGCTAATTTAGTGGCGTTTCATTTTTTTTTTGCGTAAGCGCCCCGACAGGTAAATTGCCTATAGGCCCCAAAAGTGATTATGGCCCTGCGTATAACATAACCCCAATAGTCAGGGCCGGATTATCACTTTTGGGGCCCATAAGCAATTCACCTGTCAGGGCCCCTTTGTTGAAGAAGAAGAAAAGTTTGGGAGCAAAAAAAAGTCACCACCTTGCCTCAGGGCCCCTTTTCCTTTTAAAAAACAAAAACCACAAATTTGAACTACTAAACTTAAAAAATAAGGCATCACCTGCCACATTTTACGCCACTACTTCCCACTTTTTTTTCGCGGGGCCCCTATTTTAGACGGGGCCCCTAGGCAGTTGCCTACTCTGCCTAATGGATAATACGGCACTGCCAATAGTTCATTTGATAGAAGTGTTTAGTAAAATTTTTTAAGGAACTGCACCTACAGGTTTTTCAAATTTAGGTGCAGATTGTTATTAGATTAATAAGTATTGATCTGTAATTTATATTAGTTAATGAATGGATAAAATGTATTTTTTGGTTTTGAAAGCTTGATCATAGAACCTGATAATTTTATATTCATTTTGTCTTTGTACTTGTAGTGATTTTCAAGATGAAGGTAGTGGTGTTGGTAATACTAATAGTAGTGGTCAGGTTGCATTACTCGCATAACTGAGGAGTCCGAGGAAAATATTATTGTAAATTTGCCTGTTAACAAAGAAACTGGGTATGTTGGGTACACTTATAATAAGCAGATATTTTAGGAATTTATATTTTTTAGCACCATGACTGAGCCTGATGAGAGAGATGCAACAATTTTGAAATTAAAAGAAAAAATAGAAAAATTAAAAAACGACAATAAGGTTTTTGAAACGATTTTCAGTGAGAATCAAATAAAAAAATTAAAAAACACCAGGAAACGGGCAACTTGGACAGTAGAAGATATAGCAAAAGGTATCGTAATTCATTCTGCTGGTGCACGAGCATACAGACTGCTTTTAAAAAAGGAATATCCTTTGCCTGCAGTATCTACGCTCAGAGGATGGTGCAACAAAATTAAATTGGAGCCGGGAATTTTGAAGCAGGTAAATGAAACTGTACAAACTGCACAGCTTAAATAGCTCTTACAAAATAACAGTATCATTAAAAAAAATTCCTACAGCAAAATAATGTTATACTTTTGTTAAATGCATCATAATTATGTAAGAAAAACAATTCCGGACCGAAATAATCCGTTAAGGGGTGAAGGGGTGGGTGGTTATTACGGTTAAAAATGTTTTTTGTAATTTTTAGCTAAAAAATGCATCCTTTTAAATAAAACTTAATACAAATGTTGTCGACAATAAAATACCTACAACTTATGTATAAACCTTTTTACCCTAACCTCAAAAGTTTTCGAGAAAAGTTCAAGGAACTGTTTTTCACTTTTTAATTTTTAACTTCTACAAAAATAGTTCCATTAAGCTAACATTTGGAGCCAATTTTCCTTTGTACTATTCTTAATATACTATATTTTTCTTCATCTCCTAACGGATTATTTTGGTCCGGAATATTTTTTCTTACCTAGTATGATGCATTTAACAAAAGTATACCACTAGTTTACTGTAAGGCAATCTTTTTGCAATCAGGTATTTCGTCTGAACTAAAAAGGATTTTTCTTTTATTTTAGGTTGTCATGATTATTAAGAGGACAGAATTAACAGATTTACAAAAATTATGCGTTCTCTCGTTTGATGAGATAAAAGTTCGAAAAGTTTACATGTATGATAAAGTACATGACGAGACCCTTAAACCTTATAGTTATGTACAAGTTGCAATGTTGCGAGGACTTTTTGGCAATTGGAAACAGCCAATATTTTATGCCTTTGATTGCCAGATGACAAAAAATAAATTATTTGAAATAATAAGATTTGTAGAAAAAGCTGGGTTTCCTATTGTGGCAATGGTTAGTGACCTTGGTGGTGGAAACAGGGGGTTGCACAAAGAATTAAAATATCACCATTTCCCAAACATGGTTTAATAATCCAGTCAGTGATAGAAAAATTTATGTGTTTGCCGATGTACCACATCTAATTAAGTTACTAAGAAATCATTTAGTTGTTCAGGGTTTAATTCTGAATGGGACTAAAATAAATACAGATATAATTGAAACACTTATCACACTAACCAATGGTACAGATCTAAATATTGCCCATAAAATATCATTGGAAAGCCTTCATGTTAAAGGTGCTGGAAGACAAAAAGTCAAATTAACACAAAACTTTTTTCCCACACTGTATCTAAAGCAATTTCTAGATGTGAAATGCTTAGAAAATTTAATGATTCTGAAAATTGGATTATTTGTGCAGAATTGTTTAAGACGTAAGTGGTGATTTTCTACACTGTGTCCCAGGATAGGTGTTACAAGAGGACTAATGGACCAAAAATTTTAAATTTTAAGACGGCACTTTGGAAAAACTGGTTGCATGGTCCAAAACTAATAAATAAAAATTTTTACTTTGATTGGTATTATACAGGGTAAGTTATAACTAAAAATATGAAAAATATTCAAGAGTAAAGTACTTTTATTTTCTAAAATATAACAAAAATGTATAAGTACAAATGTTGTAGAGAATTGAATTTTTAGTGAAAATTTGAAGATAGAACATTAAAGTAAAAAAATGTTTTGGCCACTTTTTTACAACTTATGCATAAACTCTTAAATACTAGGCATGTACATAAAAGCAAATTTATAAACAAAACCATTAAAAAACTTTTTTTTATTTCGCTTTCTCTTGCCCAGTATTTAAGTTTTAAGCTTCCGCCACACAGCGAGCGGCGACGGGACAGCAGCGGGACGTCAGTGCGTCAATGTCATAAAAACACGCCGGTGACATGCCGGGCGGGACGGCGACGTGACACTAGGCAATATTTCAATGCAAACCCGTCGACGTCCCGCTGCTGTCCCGTCGCCGCCCGCTGTGTGCCTTAAGCTTTAATGTGTAATCTAAAGAAAAAATTGACATTTTTTTTACTTTAATGCTCTAACTTCAAATTTTATTATTAAATGTATACAACATTTTTTCATACAATTTTGTAATATTTTAAAAAATAAAAGTATTTTACTCTTGGGTATTTTTTATATTTTTACCTATAACGCCCTGTATTATACCAATTGGAATAAAATTTAGTATTTTTTAGTTTTGGTGGTTGCGACCAGTTTGCCGTCTGGAAATTCAAAAAAATTTGGTCCACTTGTCATCTTGTAACATCTATCCTGGGACACACTGTATATGCTATTAACATTAACATTAATTTTATTTAAATACCATTAACTTTATATAGATTAACGACTGGTTTGATGTATTAAACTCTCGAGTTCTTGAAGAAGATATTGGGGACAGAAAAAAGGCATTTGGATTGTCAATTGATCTACAAACTTCTATTCTGGAAGAGATGACTAAAGTTATAATGGATCTTAGAGTGAAAGGAAGGAAAGGGTTATTACCATTCCAAAAAGGCATTTTAATAACTAATACATCTTTAAAATTATTGTTCGAAGACATTAAATCCAATATAATGACTGCATAATCTATTTCGGGTAATATTATTTTGACTAATGTGAACGTTTTCTTTGTATGAATTTAAATTTAGATACAACATAAGGTATATTCTTACATACCGCTTAAACTAAGATGTACTGGAAAATTTTTTTGGAGCTATAAGATCACGAGGAGGCCTTCATGACCACCCAAATCCTTTAGAATTTAAATACAGATGGAGGTCCTACATAATGGGTAGTGAAGGATCACTGTCAGATGCTGGTAATACAGAAGAGGATAATACTCCAGATTTGGCAACTCAACAAATTCTTCTGAGTAAAGAATGCTTTTCTGGTTTGACTGAGTCAGTTAATGTTGACGAAAAGTCAAATTCTTTAGATGCAGAGCTAGATGAGCTATCTTATGATGGTTTAGAGAATTTGGCAGGTTTAATTTGTCACAAATTGCAAAAAGAAGAGCCAGAAGCTTCATGTTCTCCACAAGATACATTTTCATGGGTAGATCATCTGTCTGAGGGTAGTTTGGCAAAACCTTCTCAAAAATTAATGCTAGAGCTTCAAAAACTAGAACAAATTTTCAACTCCGCAAATTCAGATACCTTATTAATATGTAAGGGATATTTGTCAAAATTATTAGATCAATCACAAAACTTCGATTGTAGTAATAAAATAAAAACATTATTTTTCCGATCTAGAATGTTTTTTAGAATTAGAAATCTAAATAAAAGCATTAATGATAATTCTTTGACACGAAAAAGGAAATATTCCAAACTTACATCCTAAATGTAATTGAAATTTTGAGGTAATATTCTGAGCCCATTTCGGACTTTAGTATTTTACTTTCCTCCACCTATATTGCTGTTTATCTTTTTGTTTTACTGATATATTTTATTATCTATTTTAATCAGTTGCTAAAAATCTTACTGTTATATTCTCAGATATGTTTATACAGTATGTCCATGGATGGACTTTTTGTAACCCGCTAGGTATGTCTAGACCTTAGATTGTAGGGAGAACCCCAAACAATTATATTAAATCCCTTAAAAGCACGTTTAAGTTTCCTTTCCTGAGGGTTTTGTCGTAATCATAGAAAAACACCATTAACCATAAACTATGTATGTCTCTCTGTACTTTGACCGTTTCTTTTAACAAGGATTTTATCGTAGTCATAGGAAAACAACACAAATCATAAATATGTAAACCTCTAAAAATGGGTACAATGTATACCTACTAAAGCCTAACAAAGGGCTGCGCCCAGTTTTGGTGGTACCGAAAATATTCTATTAGATTTAGTGCTAAGTTAGTGATCAGTCTAAAATAAGTCTACTTTAAGTCTTCATTCATAGTTAGGTTTGGTCGTTTAGAAGTATTTAACATTTCTCTAGTCTACATTTATAAAGTTCACTTCTATCTTTTCCTCTCTGTAGTAAGATAATTTTAAATAACTTCCCTCAAATTTAAAATAAAGTTTAAAGTAAAACAACATATATACTTTTATTTTCTATTAAAAAAACTTCAACGTATAAAATAGTTTAGTAACGTCATAGTTTCAACAGTTGGTGCTATCGGTGACTACCACATTCGGTAGCATACAACAATTTTACAATAAGACAAATGGACTCATAATTTAAATGTTTAAGAAATTTGTGTATGGCAACTGCTTTTGCTTCTTAAAAAACAAGATTCACTAACCAGAACTAACTTTATTTTTAATAATTCAGCAAAATTTTAAATAAAAAAAAGAATTAAATGAGGATCCGTTATCTGAATGTTTACATAAAATCAGCAAAATTTTTATTTAGTATCATATTTTTTTATTAATGTTTTACACATTTTTTACGTACACATATATTTAAATAAAAACGTAAAACCAGGTAAATCGCGTAAAAAAGGTGTAAAACACGAAAAAAATATGATGCTTAAATAAAAATTAAGTTCATTTTATATTACATTTTAGATATAGGATTCTTATTCAAATCTTAAAAACTTTTTTATTTTACATTTTGGTAAAATATTAAAACTAAAGGCAGCTTTCTTGATCCCTTTTCAAATTTTTGTAGTTTTTGGAGCCCCTCTACAAAGCAAAACAAACTTCTCAATGTGAATATTTTTTTTAAGAAGCAAGAGCAGTTGTATACACGACTTTCTTGAGCATTTAAATTTTTGTTCCATTTGTCCCATTGTAAAGTCCATCCGTGTACGTATGTACTGTAGACTTACAATTTGATTTTATGGTTATTTCCAATGAATTACTATGAAGTAATTGTAGTAGTCATAATGGTATGTGTTTAGTTGATTGTATATATATTTTTTAAATAAAATTATTGAAAGCCTTCTTTAGTGTAACTTTTATTTTTAAGAATTCAAAAATAAAAAATATGGTAAATTTTACAACTCAATAGCAAACAGAATCACTCGTTATAACATATAACATAAAAATTTAAAGAAAAGTTTTTTCTTGTCAATGAACGAGTTTGCATATTTGAATAATATTTTTAGTACTAAACATTTTTTCTTTAAAATATTTTTCAATATTGTCAAAAATAACAGTACTTTTCTCCTGAAGAAAATTCATATTTTTGAGATACCTCGTATACCACTCAAAAAAATTCATAATTGTTGCTTGCATTTTAGGTTTGCAGAACTTTTTATGGGGAATAATTTTTTTTCGTAAAATTAATAATAAAAAAGTTGCCCATATGTATGTACACAACTTAGGCGTGGACACACTGTATATTAGAATTATTAATTTTCTATACTTTACTTCAGTTTTTTCCCAATATTTATTTATTGTATATGATATTTAATAGACTGATAGTTTGATGAATGTTCCATCCAACAGTCGGTAAAGATTTTTCTCCTAAGAATGTAAATATAGTTTAACATTCAACAAAAAGTTTTATTTTAAACAGAAACGAGAAATTAGAAGTACACATTAACGACTTTAATCTATAAAGAAAAAGAAATAACTAATCTCTATAATATACCAACTAAAAATAAATTAAACAGTTTTAGAATCCAACATCACCGACGAAAGATATGTATTACTGTTGCGTAAATAAAAATTCGTCACCACATGACGTCACTGCGCGAACCAGACAAATTTAAGCTCGCTATAAATCATATCTTCTTTATCTTTATATCATGGTACTGTAGCAGAAATGTTCTCCGAAAATCGAAGCCACGCCATTTTTTGGAGCAAACAATAAAAAAGTTTCCAAGTAAAATTTTAGTGATTTTAGTTAAATATTGAGTGAAAGACTTTGTTATTTTTATTTATTTAAGGGAACTTTTTAAGGAAAAAGCTTAAAGGCGAGCAAAAAAATTAAAGTTTTACACCAAAAAATGAGAAGGTTGAAACACAAAATTGTGTGCATGAAGCAAATTGTCAAGGAATTAACCAAAAAAAACTTATTACTTCCTGAATATTCTAATATATTTGAAAGTATGAATGATATTAGCAAAGAATTACAGAAGAAAAAATTTAAAAAATGGGTTTAATATTCTCCAGAATTGCGGAAGTTTGCAATTACATTAAGTTTTTTTCTCCGAAAGGGCTGATTACGTTCGTAAAGTGTTTAATACTTGCTTGCCACACAGAAGCACAATAGGCAAATGGTTCAGGAGTATAAACGCTGCTCCTGGTTTCACTACTGAGGCTTTGAATGTCCTGACAAAACATGTGGAGTGTTCTAATAAGACTATATTATTAAGCCTGGTAGTGGACGAAATGTCCATTCGAAAATACATTGAATGGGATGGAAAAAAAAATTCATGGATACGTGAACTGTGGTACGGACTTAGAAGATGATTCTAATTCAGTGGCAAAAGAGGCATTTGTTTTAATGGTGGTTAATATAAATGGCAGTTGGAAATTGCCAGTTGGCTATTTTTTTAGTAGACGGTTTAAATGGACAACAAAAAAGTACACTTATTTCCCAGTGTGTTCATTTAATATCTCAAACTGGAGCTCGTCTAGTAGTCCTGACATAGCAACATTTGATGGTGCTCCATCAAATGTTGCAATGGTAATTAATTTATGAGCAAATACTAACTATTGGGAGTTAAAAACTTATTTTCCTTTGGGTAATCATAATATTTACGTTTTTTGACTCTTGTCATATGGTAAAGTTAATAAGAAACACTTTTGGAGAGAAAAAAATTCTAATAGATGGCAATGGGGAATTAATAAATTAGAAGTATATTCAGAAATTAGTTGAACTTCAGGAATCTGAAGGTTTGCATTTGGGAAATAAAGTTATAAAAGCCCATATTACATTTTTAAACAAACAATGAAAGAGTCAGACTTGCAGTTCTACTATTAAGCGCATCTGTAGTAGATGCACTCTCCTATTGTGAAGAACAGTTGCTTTTAGAGCAGTTTAAGGGGTGTCGAACAACTTCTAAATTTATTAATATAATTAATAACTGCTTTGATATACTAAACAGCAGTTCTTTAATTCCCCCTGGTTATAAAAAAGCACTTTGTAGCAAAAATATTAACATCACAAAAGATTTTATTCAAAGCACCATTACATATATTTCTTAAATTAAAACTTTCAGATGGAGAATTACTAATTAATTCTAAAAAGAAAAACAGGATTTTTAGGTTTAGTAATTTCTTTAAAAAGTGCCCTATTAATGTACAAAAATATAATTATTGACCAAAAAGAATTATTGTACTTGCCATTATATAAGATAAGTCAAGACCACCTCAAATTATTGTTTTCTTCTATTAGATCACGAGGTGGCTGGAATAATAATCCAACGGCTCGGCAATTTGCAGCTGCCTATAAAAGGCTAATTGTTAGGTCTGAAGTTAGGGAAGGTGGTGTGGGAAATTGTATTCCACTGGAAGATATTCCAATATTAACCGAATCTAGCAGGCATAAAAGACCTGAAGAAAATATAAACTCCACAACACCTAACCTAAACGAAGAAATTTTAGAGCAACATCCGCTAAAAACTTTATGAGGTGACCATGATTATATTATGAATACTCTCATAATAAGCAACTGTTCCTTACAGATAATTACATATATGGCTGGATTTGTTACTCATAAATTAAAAAAGATAATTAAATGTGAATATTGCATTGAGGCACTAACGGGTAAAAAAGAAAATTATTTAATTCCTTAATAAGCAAGAAAAAATCGTGGTGGGCTCACATATCCTTCAAAGGATGTTGTAGAAATAAGTAAGATTTGTGAACATTTTTTAAAGTTGAATGAACAATCCGTAATAAAACCAAATTTCGTAAACCATTTAAAAAATAAAGTTATGAATGAATGTATTCAAATGCAGTTTTTAGTACTTTAAAAGAACATGTATTGCATATAGGAATAAATCACATATATTTTTTGATAGAATCTGTAATTTCAAAATATTTTTCTATCAGAATACATTTTATGACTAAACGTAGGTCAGAAATAACAGATCCTATTAGAAGTCATTTAACAAAAACTATATTATTTAAAGGACAGTAAGGAAAAAATATGTTTGATTTAGTTTAGTTTAAGTTAGGCTAAGTTATTTATATTTAATTGCTTATTTAATATTTTGTAATAGGGCTCAAAGGTCGATGGCCTCTTGGACAGTTTGTTTAATAATAAAATATTTTGCAATAAAAATAGTATTAGAAGAAAATATAGTTTGTTTTCTTTTTCAATATACATACATACTATATGTACCTCAGAGCTAGACTATTCTGTTTGTACTAAATCATATTTTTATGATAAAAAGGACTCAAATTTTAAGTAATTTTTTCATTTTTCACAGGTCATTTGCATATTTTTTTATTCTTGGAAAAGTTTCCTTTATTATTATAAATAGTGGTTTACCAATTAAACATTGTTTAATACTTAAATCATCTCTTTTAAACGTATAATGTGGACTTAGCTTGGTCTCTGGCTCTGAGGTATATTCATACTGTGTAAACACAGCACAAATGCCATAATTATATCAGTTAATCATACTTAAAGCAATTTTTACAATTTACAATTACTTTAAATATATGTTGTGTCAATTCGTGGTTTAACTAAAGTATAATAATATGAATAAGGTCTTCATCATCCTTCAGTATACTTAAAAGTCTCCGTAAATAAATTTCATGTTTTTGTTTCTGCTTTATTAAAAGTAGATATTTAAATTGTTAAATTATAAAATGTTAGATACAAAACAATGTTAAATCGGAGTATTTTAAACCTACATTTAAAACGGACACCAGATTGTACAAACGGCCCTTAGAGTTTTTTAAATTTATTACAAAAGTCGTAAGTCTTTTAAAAAAACATATAATAATAATAATAATAATAAGCTTTATTGTCTTTATTGCTTCCTAACTCCGTAAGATACGCCACTGCTGGTGCCTAACTGGGCACAATCCGGCTAGCTAGATTACGTGTCCTCTCTATTTCCTTGTCTAAGGCAGAAGCCGATGACTCGCTGCAGTAAGAAATAAAACAGGTTTTTTGATCAATTTTTCCTGTAATGAAACGTAAGATAAAAATCATAAAACCACCAATTAACACATAAATAGGAACATTTATTTTACTATTGGATTTTGCAAGGACACTTAAAGCTTACGCGGAAAGTGTCAAACAACGCACACCCGCAATTCCGTGTCTCCTAGGGCTTACACCAGCCCCCTAATAAGGAATTTATTCCAAATTAGGACAATCACGATGAGCAAGGGACCTCCCAAGCCACACCGTGAAGATCA